>CM038465.1:54616950-54792531 GCA_021464415.1 Lonicera japonica
TAGAAAAAGTTAAAATATGAACAATTAAAATTGCTTGTATTTTTAAATAAAAGCTAGTTGTATTGCATAATATCTAGACTGTAATCTAGGATAACATTAAATGCAAAGTTTATTAAATTTTTATCCGACTAGTTTTTATCATGTCTGATCCACTTAATCTTCATCTGACTGATTCATTTTCCATCCTAGCCTACACTAATTCCTATTCGACAAATTCCACTCTTATCCTATCCATTTTTTATCCTATCCAATCCTACCTTCTTATTTGACGAGCAAACGACACCATAAGATTTAAATGTTTACGCAATTTTTTTTAATGTTACTCAACCTATTAAAAAGGAAAATAAATCAAATAAATCAAATCTAGGTGGCCACATTCCTACGCCCTCAAAGGGACCTAAATCAAACCACTTGCTAAAACTCCAGTTTAAGGATTTTGCCAATAAGTTAGTGTGATAGATTGCAAAAATCTACAACCGAAAGTTAAGTATACTTATATATATACTAAGGGTAGCCTGTATCACAAATATACTAGGGGTTCATCTCGTTAGTAACGGAGCATTTATAGGAAGCCTATGCTCTTAAATCATACAAATATCCATAGAAAAAATTCTCCCTCGATCCCTAGCTAAGGAATCTTACTTTTGCTTTTAATTTTTAAGAAAAATCACTAATTTAAATAGATCAATTGGTTTGGAACCAAAACTTGTTTCTCATCACGAATTTGGGTACATTAATATTGTTTTTAAACGAAAAATAGATAAAATTATATGCAAACAAAATGAAAAGCCTTAATTGTGATGCGGTTCGGCCGGTTACTCTTGATTTCTTATCTTAAGTGCACCACTATGGAGAGTTGTACCTATGAAACAAAGGTTACAAATTACAATCAAATAAAATTAATTAAATTTAAGTTACCAAATACCAAATGAAAACTATTTTTTCCATTTTGTCTTTGCATTTAATTAAGGAATTAGAAGAATGTTATTAGTAGATTGTAAAATGAAGAAATTTATACCTTCCTTAATTTATTTATTTTTCAAAAAATAAAAGGTAACAAAAAAGCATGAGGGTAAAGGAAAAAGGATAAACGTAACTCAAACAAAAAAAAAACAATTTATCGTCTTTGTATCAAGTGAAAGACAAAATTGAAGTACACAAATACATATTTTGACCGAATTACAAAAATTGCATATGGATGATGGAATTTACTTAAATTTAAAAATAATATACTAAACTATGACACCGAAAGGTAAATCCATCCAATAATAGAATCCAAAATTATAGAAATTCGATTAAACCACTAAAAAATAAATTAAAGAATAGCAATGGCTTTGGCACTAATTAAGGTAGCAATAAGAACATACATATAGCAAAGAAAAGGTTGTGGTTATCGGTACTTGATGAAAATCCTTCTTGTACTCCAAAAACATCTTTTAGGGATAGTAAAACATCAAAAAGATCATGAGAAAAGCATAAGTGGTTATATCAATCTCCAAAAAAAATCTATAAAACAAATCACTATAAAAAGATAAGCCCAAAATGAATTCAACAAAATGAATGAATGGTTCCTGCTAACAAACCTCAGAATTTTGAATATACACTATGCTTGTATTAAATTTTAAAATATATGTTATGCATGTATTAATACATTCCTTTGGGAACTCTAACACTCTATAAAGTGTATCCGCTATATAAAAAGTGACCTAAAGTATACATATAAAGTGTCAGTACATTAATTTTAGAGTGTTAGAATATTCATTTAGAGTGTTAGTAGACACACCCTTATTATATGGATAGATAAATTAGTAACAACCCATTTTAGAGAAACTTTGTTTCTTTCTCTATATGTATTGAAACATCAATTGGTGGATAGTTGAAGTACTTGTTAGCTGATTGGTCCTTGGTTTGCACAAGAATCACTTCGACGTTGCCCGTAATGGCAGCATTGTAAGGCTCTTATCCATTTTATCCATTGGCTTTGTATAATTAGTAGAGGTGTAAACGGACTGGATACGGATCAGATACTATACTATCTATTATCTGTATCCTTTTTAAATTTACAATTCAAATCTTTATCCATATATCCTTCGGATAGTATATTAAATTATTCTTATCCTTATCCCATCGGATATCTCAGATTCAGATATTATCCCTATCCCTTTTTTTTATATATAGGCTCAATTTAAAATTATTATTTAACTACATATCCTTTCAATTAAAATAACACCATTATACAAGTTGTAACTCAAGAAGTATAACAAAATTTGCAAAAAAGTATTTAAATAATTACTAACAATTTACATCAAACTTTTACTCAAATAATGAATTTATTTTATTTCTTTTGTATTATCCAATAAAAATTACGTTAAAATTATAAGATAAGTACACAGATCAAGATGACAAATCAAAGTTGAAAATCATTAAGATTTTGGAAATAGGGTTAAAAGTCTTGTGTGACAATGTTTTTCTCAAAAAATCAAGCGAATAATATTTTTTAAAAAAATAAGGGCCTAGTTTTTATTATTTTTTTCTAAAATAAAGGCCTATTTATTATTTTGTTTTAAAATGAGGGGTTTGACCAAAATTGTATTTTGTAGCAAAAACTTTACTTTGTACAAAATTGTGTTTGTGCAAACTTAATTTTGCAATCAAAAACATTTAATTCAAAATTTGTTTTGCATGATGCCTTTATGTTTTTTAATAAGTATATTCTATGTTTCACTCATAAAATTCTAAAACAATGTCAAATAAACCTAAATACATAGTAATGTTTTAGAAAATAATGAGTGTAAACTTGACTTTGCAAAACCCGAAACTATTGTCATGTATATTTTATTAATAAATAAGTTTTAAATATATAATTTGTTGTAATTATTCTAAAGTATTGCCAATTTAAAACACTTATTTATAATGATATGCTAAAAAAACATGTGTGCAAACTTAATTCTGCATGACTCCATAAAAAAATAAAAATGAAAAATTTACTGCAAAGTTAACTTTGCACTCCTTTTGAAATTTAGTCAAATATAGGCTCTTGATTAAAAAAATATTATTTGTTTGTTTTTTTTGCAGAAAAATCTTTAAAATAGCCCCATTTTTCAATATCCCGTTACAATTTAAATTTTTTATAATTTTCGAACCTTTCATGCTAACAAATCATATATGTTGTAAACAATTTTTCTGTTTCTTTTCCTTTTTTATAGGCTTTTTTTTCTTTTTCTTTGTTTACTTAATTTTTGTTTTGTTAAATTTGGCTAGCTTGCGCACACTATATTAAATTTTGACTAATTTTTTTTAAATGGGGAATGAAATATATAATATATACTAAATTATAGCGGATACGAATATCCGCTAAATCGGATATCCCCAAATATGGATATTTCACTTCAGATATGGATTATCCAGGTCAAATATTATTATTATCCATATCCATATCCATTTTCTCGGATATTTATAAACACTATCCAAATCTTCTTTTTAAATATCCATTCGAATAAATATGCACAAAATACGAATTCAAATTCAATAACGGATTCTAATTTTCGAATATTCATTTTCACCCTTAATTATTAATCACTAAAATAAACACTCCCTTCCGCTAGTTTAAATACTAGACATACATGTGGGCGGACTTTTAACTTTTTATTGTTCTATGCCACCACAGTTAATTATACTTCTTTTTGTTTGTCTTGACTTTATTAAAATATTATACCTTACTTCATTTGGCTTCTTGCATCTTTGCTCCTTTTTAGGCCACTACATTATTTGAGAAGTAAAACATCAAATGCAGGTCACTTTTTCGAATTAGAAACAGAGCAGATTCGCTCTATATTTTTAGTATTTCTATCAAACCGTTGTAAATTTCTTTTTTTATTCCAAATTTTCAAGTATTATAAGTATATAATATTTTCGACAAATTTTGTTTTTTAAAGAACTGGAATAATTTTAGATCCAAAGTTACAAGAATTAAACACTACTTATACGATAATGTGAAATATTAACTACTAAAAATAACTGTATGATCAAGATCATCTAGCTAGCAATATACATATAAAACTTGTTGACTAGAAATCAATCATTTATATGTATTCAAATTATTTGTATTTTTTATGTTAGCTTAATTCAATATTTGTATATCATTATTTCGATCACTTTAGATAGGGCATGGTTATTATAACATTTCAAATAAGTTCTTTAACACTCTAATATAATCTTAATTACAGTTTTCTTATATTATTAGAGACATTTTCTATATTTCCAATAAAAATTTAGAGTTGCAAAATTCATTTCTGAAATGGTAATAATTATAGCATTTTACATGTAGATGGCCTTTTACACACGGCCTGGACTCTTAACTTTTTTTTTCTCTTTGCCATGCACAATTGATTGTACTTTTCATTTTTTGGACTGAATTTATACTTTTTTGAGGATATATAGTGGCTTTTGTATGACTTGACTTTTATGCATATATATTTATTATTCTTTGCCTCTTTAATTGGCTTTCCCTGTATACTCGATACCCTTTAGGCCACTCCATTGTTTTCAACTAAAATTTCTTTAGAAAATAATCATATGGTCTATATATGTATATACACATACCTGGTAGTATCATAAACAAAATTAGAAGTTCAATATTAAATTTATCAATTTAACAAGTTACAGTTGACATGCATTAGACACTCAATTTTTAAGTATATTTAGTATTTTGATATTTCCGATATTTCTTTCATTCTTCAAGTACTTTAAGTATAAATATTTAATTAAAGATATTTTCATTTAACTTTAGTTTTTGATAACTCGGGATAGTTTTGAATTCGTAAGATGAAGTGAACAATCGAAAAAATACGAGTGGTCAAGATTACCTACTAGTGGAAGTATAAAAACCTATTGAAAAATGAAAATAAATCTCTAATTTGAAAGTTAAGGTCCTTACTTGAAAATTTTCAAGTAAGGACCTTATTTACGGACCGAGACATTTGGCATACTTTTCGATGAATTTTTTTGATAAAATTTGGTAGGGATATTCTTCATCTTGTGTAGAACATCTCTACCAAATTTTATAAAAAAATTTATCCGAAAAGTAGGTTAACTACGGGATTGAAAAAATATTGAATTTTATATATCTATTTCTAGATCAATATTTTTCAATCATGTAATTAAACCACTTTCCGGTTGAATTTTTTGATAAAATTTGATGGAGATATTCTACACATGATGAAGAACATTCTCACCAAATTTTATCAAAAAATTCCATCAGGAAGTATGACAAATGGCCCGACCCGTAAATAAGGTCCTTAAGTTAAGGTCCTTACTTGAAAATTTTCATATACATATATATGTTTATATGTATAATTCATATATATACTTGTATATTTATATAATCTATTTGGCGTCTCTCTCTCTCTCTATATATATATCTAAAATTTCATAAAATTGAACATGTATGTGAATTGCATATATACATACATATGCATACATTTATTAGTTAATGTTGTTCTTTTGTTTTACCAATAAACATGCATTTGATCAAATATCTCGATGGAGACAAAAGAAACATTTGACTGTAGAGGTGAAAGATTGGAAGTTAAAAAGGATGAAGATAAAGATAGATTAGGGCTAATTTGGCTTTGAATGTTAGATATTTTCTATTAAATTTAAAACTTTAGGTGAGGTAAAAAGAATAATTATGTAGATGTATTTAAGATAACCCTTATTTGTTGCGAAAATCACCGAACTTTTCATTTTTTTAGCATTTTACCATGGCAAACCTATATTAAAATTTTATTGCTACATTTAATTGACAAGCTCTCTCGTGTGAAAAAGAAATACTAAATCTCTAAGCTATTATTTTAACACTCAGTGAATAAAATTCTTGAAATATCATTGTGCGCATATATCCATCGCATATGCTTCATGTCTAATAATAAAAGCAGCAAAGAGGTTTGGAATAAAAAAAAGGCACAAAAAGAAAAAGTGGTTTTGTCTGTAAGAAGTTTATATATATATAGATGACAATTGCAATATGCAAAGGTTAAAGTTCCACTTTATAAAAATAGGGGTATGCAGATAGCAATATATTGATAAAATATTACAAAATTTAAGCAAAAATATTCAACTTTAATTTGTCTAGCCTATATCATATATAATTTGATGGATTCAGAGTTGTATAGTGCTGCAACTAATCTAGAAAACAGGATGCAGAAATACAATGCCAGGACAAATTCAATTAATCACGTGATAATTTCTCATTCATGTGATTCATTTTGAGCAATTAAGAATATATACCACTCCAAGGTACTCGCGAAAGAGAATACGAATTCATTATAATCTTTCAAAACCGATCATTTAGTTTTAAATAAAATTGCTCTAAAAATTGCCAAAAATAACTATTTTTCCAATAGATCTAGTATACTCATATACTCTCATAGACCAGGAATGGTGGGAGACTCCATTCTACCTAGCTGCCATAAGGGGATTTGATGAATTGGTGGAGATGATATTAAAAACTTGTAAGTATATCACATGCTTACGGTGGTCCAAATGGTAAATCAACCTACATGGAGCCATAATTTCCAACCGCAAAAGTACGTATTTGATACAATAATTATCATGCAACATATTTTCACAAAAAAAATTGACTTTGCACCTTATATTTTATTCCATAACTTGAATTTACACCGCATATTTTATTTTTTTTGAAATTCCATCTCGCCGTTAATGAATTCTGTTATATGGGATTATGATACTTTTTCCTTGACAAAAATACCCTTATACCATTACCTCCAAAGGGCTCTTAGGCGACGTACATTATACGTCGCCCAAGTATGTATATATGTCACCCGTATCTTAGGCGACGTAGGATACGTCGCCTAAGGTACGTCGCTTAAGCTGTGTCGCCCAATGTAATGGGTAACGTATAAAAATACATATGTCGCCTAAGAATAATCTAAGGCGACGTATGAAATAACTACGTCGCCTATAAGGTCGAAGAAAAGTTGACTTTGACTAGACTTTAGGCGACATAAGTAAACAAATTACATCGCCCAAATAGGGACCTCAGGCGTTGTATGCAAATACATACGTCCCCTAAGGTCGAAGAGAAGTTGACTTTGACTGAACTTAGGCGACGTAGGTAAAACACTTACGTTGCCCAAGTAGGGACCTCAGGCGACGTATGTAAATACATACGTCCCCTAAGGTCGAAGAGAAGTTGACTTTGACTAAACTTAGAAGATGTAAGTAAACAACTTACGTCGCCCAAGTAGGGAACTTAGGGGACGTAAGTATTTAACTACGTGGCCTAAAGGCGAAGAAAAGTTGACTTTAACTTAGGCGACGTAGCTAAACTACATACGTCGCCTAAGTTCTCTCCTTGGCGACGTAAGTTGTTTACCTACGTCGCCTAAGTGAATTAAAAAAATAAAAGGAAGTGCCTGTTTCTATGTGCACCTCATAAGTACACATCTATACAAATAACCTGCATTACAAACAAATTTCATTCAAACATCCTGCCTAATCATTCATATTATCATTCATTCAAACAACCAAGCAATGAATTATTCAATCACACGAAAGTAAATGTTTGAAATGTAAGAAAATCAATTATCAATGTACTACAAAACTGTTTTAAAAACTTTATAATCCTAGAAAACTGTTCAACAGTAAAATAAAACTAAAACTAAGAAGTGTTGGAGCCACCGGATGGTGGAGTTCCCATAGTTATATACCTCGCCATTTCTGCAAGCTGGGCCTGTATCCTCCCTTCCCACTCTAACCGCTCCCTCTCGCGCTCCTACTGTTCCCTCTCTTGATCCTCTCGGTCCCGTTCTTGCTGTTGAAGATGCTCCTCCAATTGCTTTTGATTCGCCTTAAGTCTGGCCAGCTCCTCCTCAAGCGCGGCGTTTGTGGGCTTCGCCTGTGATGGTCCTCTCGTCCTCAGCTGCTTGGCGACGCTGCTGCCTAAGCCAGGAACCCTGATCCTGAAAGAAGGACCGACCACCCTCTCCATGACCCCGAACTCTACGTCAATAGGGAGTCTCAGCAGAGCTGTAACTGAGGCTGGCAAGGAACCGTCCGATGTATCCTCGATCGGAGGCATACTCGCCATTAAAGAGGCAACCGTCTCGTTATTCGCCTGCTGAACTTGCGACTGCAAAAAGCAATAAATGTAATGAATTTCTTATCACAAATAACTAAGCATAAGTATATATATTAAAGAAAAAATTAATAAATAAAAAAGTTACCATGCTCTCAGGATCGAATTTCTTGTACATGTCTATGTACGTTTTCAAGTGATAAGCTTGTTCGCCTTTTTTCGTGTACTCCTCAACCTGAGCTGCAAATGGCCTGGCCCCCCGCTGTGGGGCCTCTTCTTTGTCGAGGCCCGGATCGCCTTCATTTGCTCGATCCTTTTCTGCAAGATACAAATCATTATAATATTAGAATGTATTCAATTGTATTTAAATTAAGTTAGAAAAATTAATTAATTTTACCTGAAATTCGGGGTCCCTGAAGTGGTTCCATAACCACTGCCACTCCGCAAGTCAATGTGTGAACTCGACAGGAAGGGGCGAATCTCCCAAGTCCTTCCAGTCCGCGTGACAATCTGACTTCCATTGACGGAACCGGTTGGCGGCTTTGTTGTCTATCCACTCGGTGATCTCCCTACACCTGCTAAAGATATCGTAGTTCATCTACAAATCGAAATAGCATAAACAAACATTAATTATGAAAATAAAAAAATAAATAACAAAAAATAAAGAAAATGCAAAACTTACCGATAAAAAGTCCAGCAACCTCGTCCGCTCCGTCACCAGAAGGTCATACCATGACGGATGGAGCATCAGATATCGGTCTTTTATATAAGCCGAGAGGTCCGTGACCAACCAGGAGTGAACTGAAGTAGGCGGCCCCCTAAGCGAATCATAGTAGGTCACCGGGGTCCTGCCCTTCTCTTTCGTGATCGCCGCCATTTTCTTCTCGAGTACGACTCATCTCCTCTTAGTACTCAAGGAGGCGCTAGCAGTATCTACATATTACAACAAAGCATATAAATCTATTCAGTAAATCATATAAAGTTAATATAATTGTCGGCGTATAATTAAAAAATATAATTAAGAACTTTACCTGAGCTGGTGGGCCAGGCATGTGGGTATTAACAAAAGTGCATCGAATGCTGCTTGTGGGTGGTGGAGGGCCCATGCTGCTGGTCGTCGAATGAGTGGATGGGATGGGCAGAACCAGCGGCAGGACCGGAGACTCCTGCCCTGAGACCTGTGGTCCGTCGGCCTGTGGCGCCTGATGCGAGGCCTGGTGCGCCTGCGAGGGCTGCTGTTGCTGCTGCCGCTACAAGGCGAGATAAAGCTCCTCGCGCATCTCTACACGAGACTTCTTCTTTGCGGCTAAATCCTTCGGAGGCATCCTGACATATATTAGAAAATAAACATAAGAATACTATAATTGACTTGAAATTTAGGGTTTCGGTTTGAACTCAATTCAATTAAGGCAAAACTGAACTTGGAATTGAAATTTAAGTTTAGGGTTGAAATTGAGATTCAATTGCTAAACTTGAATCTCAAATTTAACACTAAACTTCAGTTTCAATTTCAAAACAGTCTGAACTTGTGTTCTCGGCAGTGGGAAAATTCATATTAAAATTGGAGATACTCTAATATGAATTTTATAGATGCTTTTTTTTCCATGAATGTGTTCTTATCACTACTCTATGGTTAAATTCAATCTATTGCCTTGCCGGAAGATTTCATGTAACTAAATAGGTTCTAACTCTTAAAGAATTAGACCTTTTTGCCAATATTGGACTAGAAGTGTAGTAATGTCTTTGCAGTTCTTGAATGCTACTTTTGAAGAGGAGGTAAAATATATTAGTGTGCTACTGCTCATTTTGGAATTTGTGATGAGAATACAAATTGAAAGTTAAGTTACATAGTTGACTTATTGGATTAATAGCCGTGGAGAAGTTGGATTAATAGTGCTATATTGGACTGGAAGTGCATTAGTGCCTTTGCAGTACATGGTTTGTTTACTTAAATGATTTAATTATGAACTTTATTATATTCAAAGTTTGTTAAAAATTAAACTATATAGTATAAATCAATTAATTTTTTTTTTTAAGATAGAAAACTGAATAAAACTTAACAAAAAAATTTAATTTGGGTTTGAGTTTGAAAAATTTAGAAACCAAAGTCAAATTGAACTAAAACTGATTTTTCAAGTTCGGTGTCAGTTTAGATTTTTCTACTTTTTATCCCAATCGAAATTAAATATCCTAATGCATGGTTAGTTTGGTAGCTTACACTTTATGGTTTTGTTTGTTACAGTATGATTTTCATTTTTTCTTTCTTAAAGTATCGAAATAATTTAGATAGAATCGTTTTGATAAAATAAGGATACTTTTTGACTTGTTAGATCTGGGAAAGGTCAGCAATCCCCATCAATTCAAAGGTACTCATTAACCTCTGCATGTCATGTTTGTGCCCCAATCTTTTATAGGATAAAGTAATTTACTTTGAGCATCTCCGGACGTTAATTTGTTACATGTTATCTTCTTCTTTTGTTAATTCTTTAACTGATATATATTTTTGCTTTCTAATGGTTCCAGCGTAATTTACTCATTAATAACAAGCGTCATCATTTAATTAAAATGGGTAAACACATCCACTTATTTTTTAGACAGACAAGGTGGCCGACTTTTTCCAGTTAGCTCAATACTTCACGAGTTTTTGTCTAAATGGGGTTGTTTTGAAAGTTATTTTGGTGAATGGGGTAGTTTTCATTTTAAATGGGAAAATGGGGGGAAGATAAAAACGCCACTGGCAAGTTCGATTTTACGTGTAAAAACATAATTGGCTCCAACATTTTAAAAAAAAAAAATTACAAAATAAAATCGCTGTTGGCAATAACATTTTTACATGTAAAATTGCCACTGGCAATAGCGATTTTACATGTAAAAACGCCACTGGGATTGACGTTTTTATCAAATTTTTTTTTTACTCTTTGCTTGATTTTCTTTTAAATTTAGTTTTTTCATACCTTTGCTTTTCTTTTCTTTTTTTAAAATTTGCTTGCTTGGTTTTTATTAACAATTAAAATATTCATTTAGAGTTATAACATTTACACCACAAAAAAATTATTAGTGAGTGTAAATATTTAAAAAGGTGAATTTTATGTAATGCTGTACAATGCCTACTATAATAAAAACCTAAGGCCTACTATAACATGCGTGTATGAAATTTAAATTGTTCAATACATATAACCAAATAATTTTTAATAATTAAAATTTAACATAAGTTAAAAAAGGTACATGAAGAAATAAAACATTTAGATAAACCCATTACACATAATAGAAAGTTGAAACGAACATAAATTTTTTCGTCGTGCATTAGACGAAAAAACATAAACATCTGTCTGATGAACATAAATAAGAAAAACATGCTTTTCTTACAATATAAGAAAAACATAATAAAATCCATGATTTCAATCAATCTCCAGTTGCATCTGTGCATCTGGGCTAGTTGCCATTTCTTTAGTATTATATTCAACACCTGTATTCAACGACTCTGCTCTCCATATTGCAGTTTGGCATACATTGTTCAGCAAATCCTCTGGGTTGTGTCCGTGCAAAGATCCATTTGTATTGATTACCCATTCGAACTGAGTTGGATGACGACTAACGTTATCAAATGGAGGCTTATTCGAGTTGAACTTTGCTATCAAAATGACATGTTTATTAATTGGCTCACTCAATGGGTGCAGTGAGCTTTGTCCGGATCCAACAATCCTCCAGTCTTCACCAAACACTTCAAACTAGAACTTGTCAAATAGAGTGTAGTCATATGATACCCATTTATCCCATGTAATGTATAAATGTGGTGAGAATACAATAGGCATGTGATAAGTATTTAGCAAATACCACAGATAGACATAAAATAAAGGCGTCCATGAGTGCAAAGGCACAAACGCAAGTGGTGAACGATAGGGAAATTCGAGATTAGGCCAATGATATAAAAAATTTCTTGGCCTTAAAAGAGGAGATGTAGTTCGCAATATGCCTTGACACATTGATATGATTCTAAGAGCTTCATTTCGCAAGACTCAATCTCGTATTTCCTCTTAAATTTCAACTGGAATGAGGGGAACCATATCTAGAATTGTAGCAGAGTTTGCCATATTTTGTTTATAATAAAATGGGAGTAAGATGATAGTTGAATTTTGAAAATGAGTGATATTGGTGTGGGACGAGTGTAGTATGAATATTATTCTTATATAGGAGTGAAATTATTGATTTTTCATATGTGTTGTAAAATCACGCATTGATGTAAGTCTTGTAAAAGCACTGAAATTTTCAGTGATAAAGACTGTTAAAGTGTAAAGGTTGACAATCGTGTAAAAGTATTAATTAAAGTAATAGTTGTCACATTGATAAAAGTGAGAAGCATGCGCTTCTATAGTGTTGTCAAATGTGTTGTAAAAATCAAGCATTAAGAAGCTTGTGTTTGTATAGTGTTTTTATATAACCAGACACTGCTAATTTTTCAGATGATCTACTATACTAATAATAGGATGAGGTGAGCTGACACTACTACTCACACATTTTCAGATGATCTACTATGCTAACAATACATATAATATATATAGAAGAACATAATAGGATTAGGGTTACACTGGTGAAAAATGGTAAAATTGCACTATGCAGTCACATGAATGGTTTAACATATTTAAATTAGTAGTCAATGCTTTTTACAGTGAGTAGTCATATAATGTCTCCTTAATGCAGTGAGAGGTCTAATCTTATTTATCACAGGAGTAATTCATCAAATCACTCTTGAAAACACATATAAAAAATAAATGTGTATGCACTTTAAGTATAGAACACGCATTCAGTAGATGAACTACATTTTTTTCATTAAATAAAAACTTAATACATAAATAGACACGAATACTTTCATAGAAGTGTCCGTGGGTACAAGATGCATAAAATAAAACCATTACACATAGAAAACACTGAAACATAAATGCACATTAACTTAAACATTACATAGTAGATCATCTGAGAGTACTTTTAAGGAATGTCCAGTACATCTTGTAGGGAAACTTTACGCCTTCTTCTACCAAGTACATGAGATCGGCATGTTCCTCCTACGGGAATGAAAGGCTAACTCGTTAAACATTAAAGTACAGTAAAAACAAACATAAACTAAATTTTAATAAAACAATGTTTACCATTTCCACCTCAACTTTGCTGTGGAATTTTGAGAGATAGTGTGCCCTACTTCCAAGATAATCAATCATAAATTTGGGATGAGGGGTAGGTCTTTCCTTCTCATTATAAAAGCGGTTCCATTTCTTAACTGCTGGCTCAACCTTCGCCCACAGTTGAGCAAATTCTTCAGCGGTCACAACCCCATTCTTACATAAAGAGCTCTCTTTCTTAGGTTCTGCATTAAAAATTGCAGCCATTTGCTCTCATGTTTGGGGTTATCTCGCTCACACCAGGTACCATCATGGATCACTTGTTTCCAAGCAAGGCACAAGTTAATTTCGTCACAGTATGAGAAGCCATCAGGGTTGATGTTTGAGCTCGAAGATGCCATTTTAAAAATTAATGATAGAAAATATGAGTAAGTAAAAAATCAAGTTTGATATGGTGCTTATATAATGTCTATATACATGCATTGATACAACTGGACGACATGATAATACACTGCAACGTAATAGTGATTTGACATAGCACTGATTTTTCTAGTCATTGATACAAGTGCATGAATTGAAAACACATTACACGTTAGGTGATACGACTATTCACTGCATTGATACAACAATTGAGGCCATTGATACAGTCATTGACACAAGTGCATGATTTGACATACGACTATTCACTGAAGTCTTACGTCATTGAGGCCCTATGGTCTTAATAGGGTAAAGTTTAAATTATTATAACGTTAAAAAATTAAAATAAATGATCAGTAATTTTACTGAAATTTTGACAAAGTTTCTTTTGTTATATAACATTTCGAGATTTTTAGCCATGTTTGACGAATATGTAAAACAACATAACACATACATATATATCCCAAAATATTATATATATGTTCAACAAATATTTACTATATACAAATATTTAAATGTAGAATATCAACCACCAAAATGTCTAATAAGTACCACTAGCTTGTTTTTTTCCTTTTTCTTTTAGGCCTCCCATTTCCATCGTCATCCATAACTACACGTGCCTTTATAGGTTCATCTTCGCCCCTACCTCTACCTTTGCCTCTACCCCTGCCTATACCCCTACCTCTGTCAACTGGCACAATAGTCATGTCCAGCTCTCTAGCCACGCCTCCTCCTCTGCCACTAACAACCGTAGTAGTATCTATATGCTCAAGTGTGGGTGAAAGTGTCAGTTTTATTGGAGCAACTGGTGGAGCCATATGTCTAGGGGTATGGGGTGATCCAAATGGTGGTAAATATTGGCCGTAAGGTGAAACTGGAGAAAATATAGTCAACATGGACAAAAATGAAGAACTATACTCATCTTCTGATAAACTATCAAAAGGAGGTGGATATGTGGTAGGAGGTGGTCGAGCTGTGGTGGGGGTGGTGATATGGTGGGACCTAGTGAATATATGGAGAAAGGTGGTCGAGAAGTGGTGGGGGGTGGCCGAGAAGGGGTGGGGGTGGTGATGTGGTGGGACCTGGTGGATATGTAGGGACAGGTGGTCGATAAGTCGTAGGAAGTGGTCGAGATGTGGTGGGCGGTTCTTCCTCTTCATCACATTCACTATTACTTAAGTCGTGCATAACATCAAATTCAGAGTCCAAGTCTTCTCATGTACCGTATTCTGCATCTGATACATAATTTACACCATCTCCGTCCCCATGCATGGACTCGGGTATGGGCTTACGTGATTTGTGGCCTTTCTTGCTAGTGCCACCAAAACAGTGGCATTCTGAAGGTCGCGAACTTGAACCAAAAACAGATATAGAGTGGCCCTTATTGATATGGTCATTAAACTCCTGCTGCTGTAATGGATCAATGGATAAAGGGGTACATTGTGCTGATAGTGGTGATCTACATGGTCCGGACAATCGCAAATTTTTGTCAATTGAATACGCATCGTAATTGTAATCCACTTTCTCAATATATAAATCTATTGCATTAACGGGAGCATTACAAATAGTTATCATTGCAAATTCCATGCTTTCATCATCTACAAATTCATGGAGAAAGTAATTCCAAGTGGTTGTGGATACCAAAAATGGACATCTACAAGTCATCTTCAACATGGACTGCATGTAGTCAATATCCATAGCAGAAAATACTTTCTCTAATAATTCTGAGTAAGTATTCCTTTGGTCCAGGATAATACTAGGAATGGCAACGGGGCGGGTTTGGCAAAACCCGAACCCGACCCGCACCGAACCCGCCCCGAACCCGAGACGGGTTTTTTTTATACTTCCCAAACCCGCTCCGCAATAAATTCCCATAACCCGAACCCGGCCCGGCCCGGCCGGACCCGAATTAAACAACACTTACTTTAATACAATTGCTAGTTTAACATCACACACCTGCTTTAACACAATCAAAATCTGAGCTTCTAAAGAATACACAGTAGGCTCACAAAAGAGTAGTAAAGCTACAATCAAACTTCAAACACCAAATAAAATCCACTGAAACAATTAACAAAGTCTTAACAATTAACAAATAACAAAGTCTGAAAAGCAAAGTCTTAACAATTAACAAATAACAAAGTCTGAGAAGCAAAGTCTTAACAATTAACAATTAACAACCACCACGGCACCACCCAACATATTGCATAACTATTCTTAAAATATAATTCTCAATTCCCAACATGCATCACAACAGTCAACAACAAACACCACCTGAAAAAAAAAAAGGAAAAATAGCAAATATAAGTAATAAAATACTTAAATGACAAACTAAGTAGAAAAGTTGTCAAACACACCATATTTACCTCATATTCGTGAATTCCTCATATATCAATTTCTTCATCACAAATTGTAACTCTTGAATCTGCAATAGAAGCCTCATCTAGAAATACAAAATAAATGAAATACTAAGTAGTTTATCAAATGGATAATTTAATAAGCAGCAATTAAAAAGATATGTACCTTCTAAGTCATTCCATAACCAATCTTGTGCGCACATTAATGCCTCTAAAACAGGAGCACTAAGTCGACTACGATGCGCACTCACCATTCGGCCGCTCGTGCTAAAAGCCGATTCAGATGCCACAGTCGATACAGGAATAGCCAAGATGTCTCGGGCAATTAATTGCATAGTAGGATATCTAACCCCATTTGCTTTCCACCAATTTAGGATATCAAAGTCTTGTGTGCGTGGAAGTATTTTTTCCTCAAAGTAATGATCTAACTCCGACTTTATATTTACACGTCCAGACATGCCACTAACAATTTGATCATATTCGGAGAAAATATCAATATTCCATTCTCCACCCACAGTTTCCGAAGTAGAATCACCTAGAGATGTGATCCCACTTGGACCACTTTCACTCGCCTCATTACTATTCGCTTTTAACTTGGCTTGGTACTCGTTAAGTAGTTCATAACAAGCTGTCCGGACCTTTTCTAGTTGAAAACTAGCCTCCTCGTTGTATATTTTATGAAGTTCATGCTCTAAGAAAGTCATCTTATAACGGGGGTCCAAAACAATTGCTATTCCGGCAACTAAATGACACTCACTCCAATATTTATCAAATTTCTCCAACATATTTGATGCCATCTTTTTAATCACAAATTTTAGGGAACAAAGAATTTGCGGTTGGAAAATTAGTTTTAGAAAAACATTTGGTCACTTGAAAAAACAATTTTAATCTCCCACAAATATATTTTGCTAAGCTCCATTCCTCCTCCGAAGGTAAGTATATATAATGTCTCTCACGTTGTTTCAAACGCGGAAACACATCCTTGTAAACAATTGCAGTTTCAAGCATTAAGTACGTGGAATTCCATCTTGTTTTACAATCAAGAGACAACTTTTTAGTGCATGAAATTTTTAATTGACGAGCGGCTTCTTCAAATTTTTCCTCTCTACTTTGTGTAGCTGTCCAAAAGGCCACACTATCCCGTATTTTCCCAATCGCCACTCCTATTATTTCTAAACCATCTTTAACTACCAAATTTAGTATATGAGCAGCACAACGCATATGGAGCAATCTTCCATCCAAAATAAGAGAACCACTAACAACAAACTTATCCGACAAAATACTAACCATTGCATCATTAGTAGTGCAATTATCTACAGTTATGGTAGACACTTTTCTATCCAAATTCCAATCCAACAAGCAATCCATAAGAACATCACAAAGAATTTCTTTTGTGTGTGGAACAGGCACATAAACAAACCTAGAAAATAATATATCAAAAGTAAAAAACTAATTATAAAAGAAAACATATCATATGTTAAATGAAAAAAAAAGGTATGAAAAGACTTACCCAATAACCATGCTCCGCAAACACCAGGATCGATCAACAAAGTGTGCCGTGATAGCCATACAACCCCTCTTTTGCCTAGATGACCACATATCCGTTATAATAGCAACTCGACTTGAAAGCTTATCAAACATCGTGTACGCTTTTGTTTTCTCCACTTGATAAAGCTTCAAAATATCACTTTTAATTGTGTTTCGAGAAACCATTTTGAAAAGAGGTTGAAGACTACTAACAAACTTCCTAAATCCAATGTGGTCAACAATGCTCAAGGGATATTCATGTAAAACAATTGCAGAAGCAAGTTCCTTCCTTGATAATTCTTGGTCAAACGTGTAATTAGAAAATTGCACTTTCCCATCGGCACCTTTATTAGTTAATATTTGCAATTAATCGCGAATATCAACATTTCGACGCTTTTTACACCTTTCCAAATGAGTGTGTAAATGGTTTGTCCCATTTTTAGGGTCCGCTTTAAGTTTCGTCTTGCAATGATGACATATTGCCATTTTTTTCCCATTTTCATTAACTTGTTCAAAATCCTGCCAAACCTTAGAATACACTTTTCCTAACTTTCTCTTATTAAGAGAACATTGTGTTGTTTGTGAACTAGGTTCAATAGGGTTACCCGCAACATTAGAGGTTGGTGTAGGTGTGGACTCGGATGGTGTCATAGATACGCCATTCTCACCTTGAAGAGATTGACTCATGATGGATCTGGCAATGAGAAACAAGATATTAGAGTAAACAAAAGTTACAATCATAGTTATCAAACTGACAAACCCCCACACACACACACACATATATATATATATATAAATATATTAAACTAACAAATCCACTCCCTTGAAAATATATATAACACAATTACAACAGTAGAGAGGCAGATGCCGCAGATAGCTACACACACAGTCACACAGTAACACGCAGCAACATATATCTACCCACACACACATATACATATAAGTATATAATTAACAAATCTTAACATATATATATATATCACAACAGCAATATCTAAGTATCAAAAATCTTAAACAAATGAAAAAACCTAAAACATAATTGACCAAAAATTAGGGCTATTGAGATAAAAAAACCTAAAACTTGAAGTTCGAATTTGAGAGATAGAAAGAGAGACAATCAGTGTTTAGGAGATGGTATAATACACCCAACAACAAACAGTGATAGCAGTAGCACACAACATGAGAGAAAGAGAGAGTATTACCTCTAATTGCAGTGAGGAGAGAAGAAAGACTGAAGGAGAGCCGACGATGAGGAGAGCCGACAATGAGGAGAGCCGTCAGAGTGAGGAGAGAAGAAGAGTCAACGGTCGACTGCGAAATTCCTTCTCCTTGTGACCTTGTCGCTCAGTAACTCTTGCGCGGAGAAGAAAGGATTTGGGGAAGAACTGAAGAAGCGGCGCTGTGGGGAGTGGCGACTGGGGATTTAGGGTTGCTCTTTTACTTTTTATTTTAAAGTCATATATAATTATATATCTTATAAATTAAAAATATATTTAAATATATATGTATATACTGGGCGGGTCGGGGCGGGTTTTTAATGACGAAACCCGAACCCGCCCCGAACCCGCCCCGAACCCGGTCCGGGTTTTTTTTTTAATACCAAACCCGCTCCGCTCTTAAAAAAAACCCGCCCCGAACCCGCCCCACTCGGTCGGGTCGGGTCGGGAACCCGTCGGGTTGGGTTTTTTTGCCATCCTTAAATAATACCCCTTTCATGTGGCTTATCGTAGGTCCAACCTTGGTCCCCATTAATTATATTGCCACCCGAATAAAGTAGAAAACAAAAACGTCTGCTTTCCATTATCCGCTTTCAACACAATAAGCCAGTTTAGTTTATTTTCAATCAAAATAACTGGAATCAAGCAAGTATGGAGTTATGGGTTTTGCTTTAAAGATTGGCGGTGACCATGGACTAAAATTATATTTTTATGAATGATGTGATGATGATGATGATGATGATGATGATGATGATGATTACTTCATTTTTTTAATTCTTATTCCTATTGACTATAAAATGAACATTCAACACATATCTAGCTTTTGAAAATATTGGTTATTTAAACTTTCTTATGATTTCGTTTGTAAATAATTTATTAAGTTAACTTTACTAGACAAGAAATAAATTTGTTTTGAAAGTTAAATCTAAAAAGTTTTACAACTAAATTTTATGATACAACTTGATTTAGTAAATTCGTCAGGTACACTTTAAATTGGTTGAAAACGTCGATAATTTTAGGTGTCAATTATATGGCGTGCTGCGTGCATAGTTTTAAGGATGGGGAGCATAATTATCAATCTCTCTCCATGATGGGAAAAATTCAAAAGCATATGCACTATTCTTAACCTAGCCTGTCACTAAAATAAATAATTATTAGATTATAATAGTTTTTCCTCTACACAAAATTAAGTGTAGCCACAACACTCACGGAGAGCACTCAAATTCATCTGTTCCTTTCTAGATTTTAGTGTGTATATATATATCTATCTATGTATCTATTAATCCATGTTTGAAGGATGCTGGTAAAAAGCACTCTAAAAAATTAATATTAGATTCTAATTTTAGAAGATAACCCATAATAATTAAGGCACCAAAATACATATAAACTTGCCTACAAGAAAATAATACGTCATTGTAAAATTATTACGTCGCAAAAGAACTAGTATCTTTTAGAGATTTAGGATGTGTTTGATAATTGACAAACATGACTTTGCCTAGAAAGAAAATCAAATCCATGAATTAAATTCCATGGAAAATATCATTAGGAGGTGTTTGACTATCATTATTTCATCCTAGAAAATCTTATATTTTCTATCTTTCATTATATAGTTTGATTGGCACCCAAAACTATATTTTCTTATGAAATTAAATTCCATGGAAAATACGTATATACTAGATTCTCTCCTACCCAAATAATTGCCAACAAAAAATAGATAGAAAAACCTTCTTTGTGAATTAGAAAAAGAGAGAACAAAAAGTTTGATAATTAACAAAAATTTTAATGGTATGTCCATAGAAATAAATTGATCCCCCCCTTTTGAAATGGTTCCCCACTTGCAGAACTTTTATATAATCCACCATCGATTGATTATTAATCTACGCATAAATTGCAAACAAACAACCCAAACCAATGTCAATACCATCTACCCATAAATTGCAAACAAACAACCCAAACCAATATCAATACCATCTAGGCATAAATTGCAAACAAACAATCCAAACAAATATCAATACAATCTAGATCTGAAAAAAATAAACAAAGAGATCTTACCTTAGATCTAGAAGCTAGAAGGGGAGAGACAGCAGGGGTGGACGGCGGCGGAGGTGCACGGCGGCGAGGGTGAGTAGGCAGGAGTGGTCGGTGGCGGGGGTGGACGGTGGGGTTACGGTGTTGGCAAGTGGGAGTGGACAGTGCGGCTGGGTGGAAGGAGGCGAGGGAGAGAGAGTGGGAGTGGACAGCTGCGAGTGAGAGTAGATCGGCAACGGAAATGGAACAAGGAGAGGTCGGAGCTAGGAGGGGAAGAAGATCACTGCGCATTGGAGATTTGGGGCTGAAGTTGCTTTCGTGTGAGGGGAGAAAGGGGTTAGCGGTTTTAATAGTAAAATGCCGCGTGGGAATGGCGATTTTACACATAAGATCGCTATTGCCACTAGCGATTTTACATGTAAAATCACGTTTGGCACTGGCGTTTTTATGCATTGTTTTTTTTTAAAGTGCGTGTCAGTGGCGTTTTCTTAGTTAAAAACGCTACTACCATGAGCGATTTTTAATCTCACCCCATCTCCACAAATATGATAAAAAGTATCCTATTTGCTTAAATAACTTTTAAAACTACACTATTCATACCAAAAACTCATACTTCACATTTGATATATTATTTGACATTTAGTAATTGAGGTTAACATATACCTTAGAGCTTATATTTTAAAAGTTAGCCTAGCATCTAACATAAAATGATATATAAGCGCACAATTTTTTTATATTTTGATTAAGGGCCAAGTTGCTATTGTGGTATTTCCGCACTATAATAAACGAATGGGCAAGGAGCTGTCCCTTTATAATTCAAAATTTTGGTATTCGACTATTAGATTATTACAAAATTAAATATGTATAAATTAACAATTTGTTCCCTTTTAATATTGAAAAAAATACTAATATAAAATTAGTACCGGAGTGAGGTGTGGTGGTACTGGGAGACCGGAGGCAGAGGAGAAAGAAGTACCGGTTGAGGGAGGTGAGTCCGATGGTGCACAGAGGTGGCTCGGTGATGAGAGAGGTGCACTGCAGCAATCAAGAACAAACATCCCATTACAACTTAGAGAACAAAGACTAGACACTGAAAAAGCAAGGACCATGACTCAAACAACTACATCAGCACAATTCAAATTGAACAAATATAAAGCAGGCTATCAAACAACTTAGAAGCAGCAGCCTAAAATCCAATCAAAAAGGTGAATATTATCCGGAATATGATCAAAGGTATATGTTCACTTAAATATCACTTTGGGAAATTGAGCCTTGCAAAGCAATATATATATATATGGGCATATGCCACCAATAGCCGGGGCAAAGCACCAGACCTAACACCAAATTTTCAATCAAATCACATCCAACAATAGTGGGCATATCACAGATTCTAAATTCCATAGTGAACCTGAGGATGAAGATGAGGGTAATGAGGATGACGATGAGAAGAGCAGCAATGGAGGAGTATTTGATAGCAGCTACAACTATTGCCAACGATATTAACAACAACTACAATATATATATGTGTGTGTGTGTGGAAATATGATCATTAGCACACCACATTAGAAGTTGGGAAAATTTGGACCAATCATAGCACATTAACACACCACCTAACACCAAATTTGTATCACACACACATATATATATATATATGGGCATATGCCACCAACAGCCGAGGCAGAACCAAGAAAGCATTCAGGCCCTGTTATATAAGTAACAAGAAATTGGTCAAAAATCCTTCATAGTTCTGAAGCACTACAACCTTTGGAAGGAGAGTTAAGAACCCTATCAAACTGACCCAACCTATGCAACCCCTGAGCTTCAACTGGCTGAGAATCACGAAGCCCAGAAGTTAAATATCCACCAACTTATTTGTGGATAGCTTCATCCCCTTATATTCTCTGACCATACATACATTCAATACTCATTATCTTATTACGAGCTCTATTAATTAGCATTGATCTCTTCTAAAAATAGCTAGTATTCGTATCCCCACACTATAACCACTTTATTCTGTATTTCTGCTTCATGAACTTCTCTAAAAAAAAAAAGGAGTTTCGATGTGCTTGAGTAATAATTAATAAGCAAATTAACAATCATGGCACATTCAATGTATGTGTATATGGATGTCATAATTTGGAACAAATAGCAGTCAACTTACAGCACAGCACACAACCAACAAAAGCCATACATATGCATACACAGAGACAATCACAATTCCCCAATTCAACAAACTAGAAGATTAAAACTAACAACTTTGAACACCAATAAAGGGACTACTCGAAATTGTGTAGGTTAACTTTTACCCAATTCTAATTCCAAAATTCGGAACTGAGTTGCCAAACACACCATAAGTTGCAATTACAAAACACACCTCAGTGGGCTTGTTTACCTGATATATATATATATATAGAGAAAGAAATAGGAGGAGGGGGTTTAAATTTACATATGTTCTTTACCTGATAGATTGGAGAAAGTTAGCGTGAAAATTGTTGGTGCCGGCATCAGGTACCCGTCAGATATGGTACAGCCTAATACCGATGGTGGTGGTGGTGGTGGTGGTGTTGAGGGAGGAGGGAGAACTGGTGGTTGTGGAGGTGTGACTGCGTGAGTTAGAGGTGGTTATGCGAAATTAGGGCTACAGAGGGGTGGGTGTGAGACTTGAGAGCAATGAAAGATTTTAAGAGGAAAGAGATACCGAGAGTGAGGGATGAGGGAGAACTGAGAGAGGGAGGGAAGAGGGTTGGCGGAAAAATGAAATTGGGGTGAAGGGTTTAATTTATGCCATTCACTTGGGTGACGTACAAGTGAATTTCAAAATTTTAAAATATTTATAATTTTCATGAAAAATTAAGGGGGGAAATCATCTGGGAGACGTACTATATTTGTATGTCGCCTAATATTATCTTAAGCGTTATAGGTTTAATTATTACGTTGCCTCAGTGAATTTAAAATTTTTAGAATATTTAAAAATTTCATGGAAAATTAAGGAAAAACCTTTTGGGCGACGTATTATATTTGTACGTCGCCTAAGAGTATCTTAAGCGACGTAGGTTTAATTATTACGTCGCCTAAGTGAATTTCAAATTTTTAGAATATTTAAAAATTAAGGAAAAATTTAAGGGAAAAACTTTTGGGCAACGTAATATATTTGTACGTCGCCTAAAAATACATGAGGCGACGTAGGTTTAATTAATACGTCGCCTAAGTTATTCTTAAGCGACGTATAAATAAAAAATACGTCGCCTAAGAGGTTTTAGTAATAATTGTATTCTAGAAATTTGAATTTCACTTGGGCGCCGTTTTTACTTTAAGTACGTCGTCTACGTATTAACCCGTTTCGTCACATCATTAAGGTTGAATTGGGTTAATTTGTCATCCCCAATCATTCACCAATATATACAAAAATAATTATTTGAAAAAATTAATGTATCCCTTTATTAGTGCAGTAATATTATATATCCCTTTATAACATTACATAAGCAATCTTGTAACTGCATAGGGCTTTTTACCAATTTGTACGCAAAAGGGAATTTTTTTTATTAATTGAATTTAGAAACTATCTGCATTTTTTTATATGTAAGCTATGAATTCACATCTACCACAATAAAAATTGGAATACAACTACCACAATAATAGATTTAACAACCACTTTTATGTGAATCAACAAAAACCACTTTGTTACGATGACAAGAAACATGCACAATTTTCTTTTCTTATAACTATACACAAAAAGCACGCACAAGACGTATGCACACTTAAGTTTGCACGACATGTTTTTTAGCATTTACAGCAAATAAGAATATATGTATACAACATCAATTGGAGTCATCATCATCATCATCAGCATTTTGATCATTATCTTCATCCTCATCCCTGCTATATAGATCATTGTTAAACCCATTAGCATCGTCGAAGTCTTCATCCTCGTCATAATCATCATCCTCGTCTTCATCTTCATTTTTATATACGGGAATATTTACAAACGGCATTGGACCTAGGTTGATAAATAACTCCGATATGGGAAGACATATCGCTTCCGGCTCTTGATAGGGTTCATCTACTTCATACAGTGGAGTGGCCGTATCATCCCTTGCAAGTATGGCCTCACTGAACGTACCTCTGTGTGCCATATGGTTGACGACTTTCCAACCCTCACGAGCCAATGGATCATTTATATAGAACACTTGGCTTGCTATCGTGGCAAGAATAGATGAAAAGTCGTTGTACTAACTACTATCCGTGTTCACGGAACTAAAACCACGATTATATAGTACGCTGCCGGGAACAATAGGGTCGGTGTTGTACCACTTACACTTGAATAACACAACTTGCATGCGTTCCGCATAAGTTAGTTCGACAACTGATTGTATAATCCCATAGTATATCAGATCACCGGCCACGCACGTCGCCTAAGAGAAACATTAAGCAATGTAGTTATAGTTTATACGTCGCTTAAAGGTCAATCAAACCCTAGTTGACCACCACTTAAAAGTGTCGGTGGTCAACAACTTTTGGGTGACGTGTATATTTGAGTACGTCGCCTAAGATTACCATATACCTACGTCGCCTAAGATTATCTTGGGCGACATACAATATACCTACGTCGCTTAGGATAATCTAAGACGACGTGTCATTAGTACGTCACCTAGGATAATCTTAGGCGACGTATTATATTGACTACGTCGCCCAAGAGCCTTGTTGGTGTACTGTTATAGCTTCTCATTGTATATTTTAAATTTATATTCGTCTTTGCATCCCACATTTCAAAAATTGCAACATAAAAATAGATCATTGCAAATACATTTCTAGTAAAATATGTTATATTTGTGTCTATGTACATATATCTTGTAATATTTGTGGACCTTGTAATTAAAATATATGATTAATTACTTTAAGTTTTATACATGATTAATCTAAAACTTTATATAATTATTTACCTGAGATGCTTTAGATTGATTTATGCCCACTTTATATTCATTATGTATTAGTATTAATTTAATTTGAACGCTTAGTCAGGTTAAGATGCTTCGCATTAATTTGATTTATGTCCACTTTATAAATATTTTCTGCTCAAAGTAGTCAGTAACATATGATATTAAAATACATGTAATTAAATATATATTTAATTATCTTTTAAATTAAAAATTATTAAGATGTTTACTCTACTACTCTCATACAATCTTCATCTCTAATTTAATTTTTAATTATTAATTATAACCCTTCTTTTGGGATTTCATGTAATTAGATTTATTTTGCAAAGTAAAATAAAGTTGCATCACAATATAATAAAAGAATACGATACTTATATAAGAGTGTCTAAGAAGTGTCAGAAAAGTGTCCCAAACAAAATTTATATATATATTTTTACTGTAGACACATGAAAAGAGGTGTTGTGCGCATGCCCGTGTAGTGTCTGTCATGTACACTTGCCCATGAAGTATCGGTGTTTGACATGAGGATGACATAAACACACCAACTTTTAAGTACTGTCTGTGTTTCCTAGAAAAGGGGTAATAGGAACATGCTACCACATATTTATACTTTAAATAACATCTTGGAAGTAACGATATGATTTATGTTGGGGAGAATTTCATCTTTTCTCATATAAAAATAATTTTGAAAATGAATTTGAAATCACCTATTCAACTACTTCATGAAATTATAATTTTAACTATTTTATTTTGTAAATTATTTCCTAACCTTTTATTCAAACACAATTTATTTTTTTACCAAAATGTCATTGTGACTTCTCAATTGTGACTTCTCAATTGATTCAATTGATTGAATATATCGTAATATAATAAAATGTGCTTATAGTAATATATTTGTAAATTGCAATGAAGACCCTCTCTATGCTATCTTTCAAAATATAGGGCGAATACCCAAATAAAAATTAAATATAAAGTGATAAGCCACAAGGGTATTTTGGTCAAGAAAAAAAAGGCTTAGCATCAACCTACATATAATCCACTAATGACGGGTTAGAAAGTCAAAGAAAATAAAATGTGAGGTACAAAGTCAAATTAGAGGGTTAAACATCAAGTCAAAATTGTCCTATTTTCCCCATATATTATAATTACTCTTACCGGTGAGGGTGGAGTAAAAAAAAGAGAACATATACATGTATTACTGTTCCTGAATGCTATCCAACACTTGTAACATAAGGTCATTGATAGTGAAATCAATTTTATATAAAAAACTATGTTTTAATTCCTTGTTTTTTCTAACAATAACCCAAAATTACATATAATATCCTCTCTTCTTCTTATTTATCCCCTTTTTAGTGAAGAGCCATTTTTTTGGTACAGACGGAAGAAAAAGAAAACAGGACTAAAACCCTCTAGGCACAACCACCCCTCTCAAGTCATCCTAGAGCAGCTCTACCACTTCAGCTGGAGGAATTATGACTCTGATGTTTTCTTCTCCTTGGTTGATACCTAACTTTATCATCATATCAGCTACTCGGTTTCCTTTTCTCAGTGTATGGATTATGTTCGCTTTCATGTCTCTCTCTAAAGCTCTGCAGTCCTAAATTAGAACTCTATCAGGGTGGTTGTCTATCTCCCTTGTTTTGATCAATTCCAATGCTTGTTGAGAATCTGTCTCAATGATAACTCTTTTCCATCCCATTTCTTTGGCTAACTAGAGACCCTTCCTAATGCCCCACAGCTCTGCTTTCAAAGGATATGCATGCCCAATTCTTCCACAAAAACCTTCTAGCCATTTGACTTGGTCATTTCTCGCTATGCCTCCATAGCTTTCCCATCCATGGTCCACCGAGCTGCCATCAGTATTGATTTTTATACGACCTGCAATTGGAAACTTCAAGTTAATAAGCTTAGAGTTCTTAACTATGTTCCCATTGGGATTGCTATTGAACACCAACACCTTTTCCTTGGCGTAGTGTATAACTTTGTTAGCAATCTCATTAGGTAACACGTCAATATTCTCAAATTGAAAATTGTTTATAGATTTCCACAATTGCCAAACACCACAAGAAAATATAATATTCCAGGGAATGTTCCATGGTTGTATGTTGAATGTTATGATCCCTGAGATTATTTTCCAACCATTAAGAGAAATTAACCGACTTTCTCGAAGGAGTGTTGAGCGGGTTAATTTCCTTCCACACTATAGTTGCACAAGCACAAAATTTAAAGATATGTTCCGTAGATTCGATTCGAGAGCATCTTTTACAAAAAGGATTTGTAAAAATATTTCTTAACACAATTTTGATTAATAAGAATTTTGTTGTACATTAGAGTCCAGAGGAATGTGATTATTCTTACAGGTATCTTAAGCTTCCACTGCCAATCCCAATTATAATCCTGAGAAGAGATAATTCCCTTATTCATGAGAATAAAATCATAACAACTTCCAACGTTAAATTTTCTTGATCCACTAGGCATCCAACACAAACCATCATTTGCATCAGTTGCCATTGGAATAGGGATGCTGTGAACCTGGTTTTTGATGGTTGTAGGTATGTGATTTCCCCACTGGCCCCCAGTCCCACCCCCTAGAGTCTGTGATGATGCTA
Organism: Lonicera japonica; assembly: GCA_021464415.1. Classification (NCBI taxonomy): domain Eukaryota; kingdom Viridiplantae; phylum Streptophyta; class Magnoliopsida; order Dipsacales; family Caprifoliaceae; genus Lonicera; species Lonicera japonica. The sequence goes on from CM038465.1 coordinate 54,645,249, forward strand.
CTTACACTAGTATTAGGAAGAGTAGCACTCACAGACTGATTTCTGCTACTGTTACCTAACCATCAATCATGAAACAAGTCAATGTTTCTTCCATTGCCAACCACCGACCTGGTAGCCTTAATGAGAGTATTTCTACTACCAAATATGGCTTTTCACATAGTAGAAGAATTTTTTTTTCTTCTTCCAACTCCTCGGATTAATGCCAATGTTATACTTGGCTTTAATCACCTTCACCCAAAGTGCTTTTTCGTCATTCATGACATTCCACCCAATTTTGGAGTTGATAGCTTGATTAACCTCCTCTATTTTTCTAAGGCCGAAGCCACCATACTTTTTAGGCTTGCACACCTTATGCCAACTAACAAGATGAAACTTTATCATCCGTGTTGACCTTGAAGGTCTTAATCTTATTTTGATAATAACAATAAATCAATCATGTGTAATTTAACATGTTCTTGACATAAGATTATAGATTTCTTATTTGGAAAATCAAGAATAGCATGATTGCTCAAAGGAAGTTTGACAAGGATCATTCAATCAATATCCGATCAAGTCAATGAAGCATTCGACTAAAACCGATCTATCCAAATCAAGATCATTCAACTACAAGCGTTGGACAAGTCAAAGAAAATCATTCTCATCACTCACAAGCTAGCAATGCATTTCATGAAGCACAAAAGATCAAGGATCATATGCTAAAGCTTCAAGGGAAAAGCTTCAAGTGAAGAATCAATTTGAAGAAACAAATCGAAGCATTCGAAGACTCACCTAGTCGGTAATTGAGTGTTTGCTTAGGATTAATGTAAAGTTTCTTAATTGATTGATTATATAGCTCAAACATAAACTTGCATCATTGTTAGATTGATCAAAACCAAGTTTGAATCAAAATCATTTCAAAACATTATTCTTGCAAAAACCGGTTTTGAAATAAATTCATATTAATTTTAAATGACCATATTTTAAGCTATAATAAAAATGGGTATCTTAGAAACATATATTTGAGGTTTCAAAAATCATTAGAATTTTATTTGGAACTAAATTATTAAATTGCAAAAATATTTTTATTTTTACATTTGAAATTCGCTCAATTTTTGCCCAGTTTTGATCTAACGGTAAAATGGAGACCTTCCCGAACTCCGATCATTTTGAAATTTTTACAGTAGTTAGAAAACATCTCCTGGCAATTTTGACTAAAAGTTGAGCATGATCCAACGGTCCAATTGGGAGAAATTAACAAAACAATTTTGAATTTATTTGTCAAAACTAGCTGTTGGAAAGTTTGAAAATGTATACCTTGGAGACAAAACCTCTCTTAATCATCCCCAACGGCCATATGATTTTGTAAGCTATAAATATGATGTCTTAGACATGTTTTAACACACTTAAATCATTCTACAAACTTATTTTACATATATACAAAGTTATTCAAGTATTCAATTCATTTTATTGATCATATGCTTCATTTTTGAGCTATATATTTTGATCAATTTTGATATCTCTAGTGTGAGCTTCAAATTGTATTCTTTACACACTTAAGAGAGTTATTGTAAATTGGTGTGAATCACCAAACAATTTTGTATTCAATTGTGAGAGGTAAATCTCATAGGAAAAACAAGAAGGTAAATTCTTGTTTAGAAATTGTGAAAGGTAAATTTTCACAAGGTTAGCAAGAGGGTATCTTGTGAGAGTATTGAGGGTGTTTCAATACTTGTGAGAGTGTGTGAGAAGAATACACTTGTAGAGGTTTGATCTTCACCCGGAAGGAGATCGGTTATAGTGGAAATTCTCGGGGAACTAACCGAGCGCGGAGTAGGGGGAACAAGCCGAACCGTGTGGACAAAAAATCTTCGACTTCAAATTGGTTCAATCTTTCTTACTCAATCTCTTTATTATTGATTGTTTAAATTGTTTGAGATTGCTTAATTATTTGCTCTTGTGCTTGATTGTTTATTTGCTTACATTCCTTGTTAAATTTGTTTAGTAAATTATTTTACTTAAACATTTTTGAAAAGTTTTTAAATTCCGCATTAAGTTTCAAAATCCCTATTCACCCCCCCCTCTAGGGTATTTTCCGACCTACAATCCGTATCAGAGGTTGTACTCTTATTTTGATTTAACAATCTTAGAGTTTACGATCATGTCTATATATCAAGGAACTGGTCTTTCCGAAGGTCTCTCCACCCATAGACCACCTCTATTTGATGGTAAAAATTATAGGTATTGGAAAAATAGAATGAGTATTTTTTTACAATCTAGTGATTTTGAACAATGGAGAGTTGTAGTTGAAGGACCCTATGAAATTACCAAAAAGGATGATAGTGGAAAAATTGTTCCTAAGAAAATGTCCGAGTATGATGAAAATGATATTAAGAAAATTCAATATAATGCTAAAGCCTTAAATGCTTTAAATTGTGCATTAAGCATGGATGAATATAACAAAATTTCTAGTTGCAAAACGGCTAAAGAAATTTGGGATAAACTTGAGGTTACCTACGAAGGAACCACTCAAGTTAAAGACGATAACATAAATATGCTTGTTCATGATTATGAATTATTTAAAATGGAGCCTAATGAATCTCTTGCTTCTATGTATAGTAGATTTTCTATTATTACTAATGATTTAGATCTTCTTGGAAAGGTTTATTCTAATGAAGATAAAATAAGAAAAATTCTTAGGATTCTTCCAAAGAAATGGCGACCGAAAGTGACGGCGATTCAAGAAGCAAAGAATCTCAAAACACTTAGCATGGACGAGCTTTTGGGTTCACTTAAAACCCATGAGAAGGAATTGGCGAGAGAAGAAGAAAGTGATTCAAAAGCCAAAAAGTCACTAGCTCTCAAAGCAACTCAACTAGAAAATGATGAGGAGTTGAAAGGAGATGGAGATATGGCACTTCTCTCTAGGAAATTTAAGAAATTTCTAGCAAAGAAGAAGTACTCCCAAGGGAAGATCGACAACAATCCCTCATCCTCAAATAATGATAGATCAACTTATCCTAAAGTTGATAATGAGGAAAGGAAATGCTTTCATTGTCAAAAATTAGGACATTACAAATCAAATTGTCCGGTTAGAAAAGAGGAGAAAAGAGAGAAGAAAGCAAAGAGGGAGGAGCTATATAAAAGATTAAAAGATGCTCTCAAAGGGCATACAAGTGAATCGGATGAAGACGAATCCGATATCGAGTCGAGCGATGAGGAGGTGGCACACCTTTGCCTTATGACAAAAGATGAGAAGGCAAACAAATTATTGCCTCATAGATGAAGCACTCTTGGAGCTACCATTTTCTCTCCGTGGCCTTGGCCCTTTTTGATGTTGCCATAGGGGGAGAAAATGTGTGTTGGTAGCAATCAATGTTGGTAAGACTATTAAATGCTTTATGTCTTTAACATTGATAATTGTTTGGTGCTGAAAACTTTATTTGAGATCAAAATTATTTTATTAGTTTTAAAATTATCTCAAATATATGCAATGATTTTTACAAATCATTTATGTTATCTACGCATAAATTGAGGGGGAGCATATTTCAATTATTCATATGCTATTTATGCGTGTTATTGAAAACACACATTAATTTATTGTCATCATCAAAAAGGGGGAGATTGTTGACCTTGAAGGTCTTAATCTTATTTTGATAATAACAATAAATCAATCATGTGTAATTTAACATGTTCTTGACATAAGATTATAGATTTCTTATTTGGAAAATCAAGAATAGCATGATTGCTCAAAGGAAGTTTGACAAGGATCATTCAATCAATATCCGATCAAGTCAATGAAGCATTCGACTAAAACCGATCTATCCAAATCAAGATCATTCAACTACAAGCGTTGGACAAGTCAAAGAAAATCATTCTCATCACTCACAAGCTAGCAATGCATTTCATGAAGCACAAAAGATCAAGGATCATATGCTAAAGCTTCAAGGGAAAAGCTTCAAGTGAAGAATCAATTTGAAGAAACAAATCGAAGCATTCGAAGACTCACCTAGTCGGTAATTGAGTGTTTGCTTAGGATTAATGTAAAGTTTCTTAATTGATTGATTATATAGCTCAAACATAAACTTGCATCATTGTTAGATTGATCAAAACCAAGTTTGAATCAAAATCATTTCAAAACATTATTCTTGCAAAAACCGGTTTTGAAATAAATTCATATTAATTTTAAATGACCATATTTTAAGCTATAATAAAAATGGGTATCTTAGAAACATATATTTGAGGTTTCAAAAATCATTAGAATTTTATTTGGAACTAAATTATTAAATTGCAAAAATATTTTTATTTTTACATTTGAAATTCGCTCAATTTTTGCCCAGTTTTGATCTAACGGTAAAATGGAGACCTTCCCGAACTCCGATCATTTTGAAATTTTTACAGTAGTTAGAAAACATCTCCTGGCAATTTTGACTAAAAGTTGAGCATGATCCAACGGTCCAATTGGGAGAAATTAACAAAACAATTTTGAATTTATTTGTCAAAACTAGCTGTTGGAAAGTTTGAAAATGTATACCTTGGAGACAAAACCTCTCTTAATCATCCCCAACGGCCATATGATTTTGTAAGCTATAAATATGATGTCTTAGACATGTTTTAACACACTTAAATCATTCTACAAACTTATTTTACATATATACAAAGTTATTCAAGTATTCAATTCATTTTATTGATCATATGCTTCATTTTTGAGCTATATATTTTGATCAATTTTGATATCTCTAGTGTGAGCTTCAAATTGTATTCTTTACACACTTAAGAGAGTTATTGTAAATTGGTGTGAATCACCAAACAATTTTGTATTCAATTGTGAGAGGTAAATCTCATAGGAAAAACAAGAAGGTAAATTCTTGTTTAGAAATTGTGAAAGGTAAATTTTCACAAGGTTAGCAAGAGGGTATCTTGTGAGAGTATTGAGGGTGTTTCAATACTTGTGAGAGTGTGTGAGAAGAATACACTTGTAGAGGTTTGATCTTCACCCGGAAGGAGATCGGTTATAGTGGAAATTCTCGGGGAACTAACCGAGCGCGGAGTAGGGGGAACAAGCCGAACCGTGTGGACAAAAAATCTTCGACTTCAAATTGGTTCAATCTTTCTTACTCAATCTCTTTATTATTGATTGTTTAAATTGTTTGAGATTGCTTAATTATTTGCTCTTGTGCTTGATTGTTTATTTGCTTACATTCCTTGTTAAATTTGTTTAGTAAATTATTTTACTTAAACATTTTTGAAAAGTTTTTAAATTCCGCATTAAGTTTCAAAATCCCTATTCACCCCCCCCTCTAGGGTATTTTCCGACCTACAATCCGTATCAGAGGTTGTACTCTTATTTTGATTTAACAATCTTAGAGTTTACGATCATGTCTATATATCAAGGAACTGGTCTTTCCGAAGGTCTCTCCACCCATAGACCACCTCTATTTGATGGTAAAAATTATAGGTATTGGAAAAATAGAATGAGTATTTTTTTACAATCTAGTGATTTTGAACAATGGAGAGTTGTAGTTGAAGGACCCTATGAAATTACCAAAAAGGATGATAGTGGAAAAATTGTTCCTAAGAAAATGTCCGAGTATGATGAAAATGATATTAAGAAAATTCAATATAATGCTAAAGCCTTAAATGCTTTAAATTGTGCATTAAGCATGGATGAATATAACAAAATTTCTAGTTGCAAAACGGCTAAAGAAATTTGGGATAAACTTGAGGTTACCTACGAAGGAACCACTCAAGTTAAAGACGATAACATAAATATGCTTGTTCATGATTATGAATTATTTAAAATGGAGCCTAATGAATCTCTTGCTTCTATGTATAGTAGATTTTCTATTATTACTAATGATTTAGATCTTCTTGGAAAGGTTTATTCTAATGAAGATAAAATAAGAAAAATTCTTAGGATTCTTCCAAAGAAATGGCGACCGAAAGTGACGGCGATTCAAGAAGCAAAGAATCTCAAAACACTTAGCATGGACGAGCTTTTGGGTTCACTTAAAACCCATGAGAAGGAATTGGCGAGAGAAGAAGAAAGTGATTCAAAAGCCAAAAAGTCACTAGCTCTCAAAGCAACTCAACTAGAAAATGATGAGGAGTTGAAAGGAGATGGAGATATGGCACTTCTCTCTAGGAAATTTAAGAAATTTCTAGCAAAGAAGAAGTACTCCCAAGGGAAGATCGACAACAATCCCTCATCCTCAAATAATGATAGATCAACTTATCCTAAAGTTGATAATGAGGAAAGGAAATGCTTTCATTGTCAAAAATTAGGACATTACAAATCAAATTGTCCGGTTAGAAAAGAGGAGAAAAGAGAGAAGAAAGCAAAGAGGGAGGAGCTATATAAAAGATTAAAAGATGCTCTCAAAGGGCATACAAGTGAATCGGATGAAGACGAATCCGATATCGAGTCGAGCGATGAGGAGGTGGCACACCTTTGCCTTATGACAAAAGATGAGAAGGCAAACAAATTATTGCCTCATAGATGAAGCACTCTTGGAGCTACCATTTTCTCTCCGTGGCCTTGGCCCTTTTTGATGTTGCCATAGGGGGAGAAAATGTGTGTTGGTAGCAATCAATGTTGGTAAGACTATTAAATGCTTTATGTCTTTAACATTGATAATTGTTTGGTGCTGAAAACTTTATTTGAGATCAAAATTATTTTATTAGTTTTAAAATTATCTCAAATATATGCAATGATTTTTACAAATCATTTATGTTATCTACGCATAAATTGAGGGGGAGCATATTTCAATTATTCATATGCTATTTATGCGTGTTATTGAAAACACACATTAATTTATTGTCATCATCAAAAAGGGGGAGATTGTTGACCTTGAAGGTCTTAATCTTATTTTGATAATAACAATAAATCAATCATGTGTAATTTAACATGTTCTTGACATAAGATTATAGATTTCTTATTTGGAAAATCAAGAATAGCATGATTGCTCAAAGGAAGTTTGACAAGGATCATTCAATCAATATCCGATCAAGTCAATGAAGCATTCGACTAAAACCGATCTATCCAAATCAAGATCATTCAACTACAAGCGTTGGACAAGTCAAAGAAAATCATTCTCATCACTCACAAGCTAGCAATGCATTTCATGAAGCACAAAAGATCAAGGATCATATGCTAAAGCTTCAAGGGAAAAGCTTCAAGTGAAGAATCAATTTGAAGAAACAAATCGAAGCATTCGAAGACTCACCTAGTCGGTAATTGAGTGTTTGCTTAGGATTAATGTAAAGTTTCTTAATTGATTGATTATATAGCTCAAACATAAACTTGCATCATTGTTAGATTGATCAAAACCAAGTTTAAATCAAAATCATTTCAAAACATTATTCTTGCAAAAACCGGTTTTGAAATAAATTCATATTAATTTTAAATGACCATATTTTAAGCTATAATAAAAATGGGTATCTTAGAAACATATATTTGAGGTTTCAAAAATCATTAGAATTTTATTTGGAACTAAATTATTAAATTGCAAAAATATTTTTATTTTTACATTTGAAATTCGCTCAATTTTTGCCCAGTTTTGATCTAACGGTAAAATGGAGACCTTCCCGAACTCCGATCATTTTGAAATTTTTACAGTAGTTAGAAAACATCTCCTGGCAATTTTGACTAAAAGTTGAGCATGATCCAACGGTCCAATTGGGAGAAATTAACAAAACAATTTTGAATTTATTTGTCAAAACTAGCTGTTGGAAAGTTTGAAAATGTATACCTTGGAGACAAAACCTCTCTTAATCATCCCCAACGGCCATATGATTTTGTAAGCTATAAATATGATGTCTTAGACATGTTTTAACACACTTAAATCATTCTACAAACTTATTTTACATATATACAAAGTTATTCAAGTATTCAATTCATTTTATTGATCATATGCTTCATTTTTGAGCTATATATTTTGATCAATTTTGATATCTCTAGTGTGAGCTTCAAATTGTATTCTTTACACACTTAAGAGAGTTATTGTAAATTGGTGTGAATCACCAAACAATTTTGTATTCAATTGTGAGAGGTAAATCTCATAGGAAAAACAAGAAGGTAAATTCTTGTTTAGAAATTGTGAAAGGTAAATTTTCACAAGGTTAGCAAGAGGGTATCTTGTGAGAGTATTGAGGGTGTTTCAATACTTGTGAGAGTGTGTGAGAAGAATACACTTGTAGAGGTTTGATCTTCACCCGGAAGGAGATCGGTTATAGTGGAAATTCTCGGGGAACTAACCGAGCGCGGAGTAGGGGGAACAAGCCGAACCGTGTGGACAAAAAATCTTCGACTTCAAATTGGTTCAATCTTTCTTACTCAATCTCTTTATTATTGATTGTTTAAATTGTTTGAGATTGCTTAATTATTTGCTCTTGTGCTTGATTGTTTATTTGCTTACATTCCTTGTTAAATTTGTTTAGTAAATTATTTTACTTAAACATTTTCGAAAAGTTTTTAAATTCCGCATTAAGTTTCAAAATCCCTATTCACCCCCCCTCTAGGGTATTTTCCGACCTACAATCCGTATCCCCCCACGGGAAATTTTTATTAAGGCAATCAATTTTATCGCAGTTTTTTTTTGGAAATTTTAAAGTTTGCATAGCATAATTGGGGATAGTGGAGGTAACGGAATTGATAAGAGTACTTCTTCCTGCTAAAGACAAACAATTTGCCTTCCACCCTGCCAACTTTCTCCTCACTTTCTCCACAATTTGATTGCAATGTCTATCATTAAATTTACCATGAATGAGGTTAACCCTGAGATACAAATCAAGATCTTTAGATATAGGCATCCCACAAATAAGACTTAGTCTCATAGTCTCATTTCTCGGGGTATTAGGTGAACAAATGAGTTTCGATTTATGGAAGTTCACTTTTTGTCCCGAGCAAAGGCAAAATCCTCAAGAACTTTCATGATGGTTCTACAACACTTCTCCCTAGCTTTTTGCGAAGAGGATAAGGTCATCCGCAAAAAATAAGTATGAGAAAGCTAGACCATTTCTCGAAGCTTTGATACCTAGCTATCCATTTTTTTGCCTCCACCATTGACATTTATAAGATTATATAGATATTCTAGGCAGAGGACAAAAAGGTAAGGGGATAAAAGGTCCCCTTGCCTAAGACCTTTGCCCAGGGAGAAAGGTTCAGTTTTCTCACCATTCCAGAGGATTCTCGTACTCTCATTCGCAACACAACTCATCACAATATTAATAAAATCATTGGAGAAGTTGAAGTTTAATAAAACTTTTTTTAAAAAAAAAAACTCCATTTGACTTTATCGTAAGCTTTTTCAATATCAATTTTGAGTATCATGCCCTTATCATTCGCTTTCTTGTTCATGAGAGTGCGAATAATCTCTTGAGTGGTGATGATGTAGTCCGAGGTAAGCCTCTCCGGCATAAAACTTGCTTGGAAAGGTCCCATGATTTTATCAAGTAACGGCCTAAGTCTTTGAACAATAACTTTGGTAACAATCTTATACGTGACATTACAGAGCGTTATAGGCCTAAATTGATTAATCGACTCTGGATTATCAATTTTTGGGATAAGGGGAATAAGAGAATTGTTTATTGTTTTAGGGAATTCCCTATTTGCAAAACAACTTCTAACGAACGCACAAAGAGGTTCCTTGATGGTGTCCCAGAATTTTTGGTAAAAGATAGGTTAATTACCATTAGGCCCAGGGGCCTTAAGTCTGTTCATGCTAAAAAGTGCTTTTTTAATCTCAGGTTCAGTAGGAATTTTAGTTAAACCATTGCTATGGTTAATCTCCAAGATCAGCCCAGGAGGAAAAGTTAGGTATGTGGAGCTATCCGGGCAGTCTTCCCTAAAAAGGTTTTTAAAATGGTTAATTATGTGAGACTTAATAACATTTGCACCATCCTCCCAGTTGCCATAAAAACAATTTCTTTCTATTTTGTTGCGTTTCCTTCTAAACACAGTAGAGAGATGGAAAAAGGGAATGTTTTGATCTCCATAAGTAAGCCATTGGACCCTTGACTTTTGGTGCCAGAGGGACTCCTACTGTCTAAGAACCTCTTTGAGCTCGTTTTTAAGGTTTTTCACAAGTAAATCAAGGTCATGATAAAAACTATTTTGTTGAGCAATCTATATACCCATTGACCTGGCCTTTAAACGCCTTTTCTTGTAAAAAAATATTGCCAAAGTTATATTTATTCCAAAGTTTCACCTTGGCTGTGAGGTTCCGTATATTAGCATGCAGGTCCGTAGTGTTTGACCAGTTAGAGTTAAGGAAACTCTGGAAATCATGGTGGTTAAACCAACAGGCTAGCATACGAAACAATTTATTAGCATGATTAGGACGAAAGTTAGAATTCATACCTTCATGGCTCGTTTGGTTCAAGATTTAAACCATTTCAGGAATGCTACATTCCATTCCGAAACAACTCCCGCGTTTGGTTCAAGTTTTAAGTCCGGAATAAATGATTCCAGGAACAAACCTTTCCCCCAAAGTTCTCCCATTTAAATCATAAGGAACAAACCATTACCAATGGGCATCTTTTTTAATTTTTTCATGATAGGACTAAAATAACACTCTTCCTTATGAATAAATAATTCTTTTTCCATCGGTGTATGAAAATATTGTTTGGAATTTTTTTTTAATTACGCTACTACACAAAAATGAAAAAAAAATTTGGAACTTTTTTCTTTTCTTTTTTCCTGTTGTAATTTTTTTTAATTAAAAATAATTGTAATTTTTGCATGATAGTTATTAGTTAGGCATGTGTAATTTTTGTAATCTATTATAGTAATTGTCTCTTTTAAAAAATTAGTAGGTGATGTTTTCTCATCTTTTAAAAAGAAGGGTATTTTTGTAATTGATACTTTATTCCATTTCTATTCCCAGTTGAACCAAACATCGGCATGGCATTCTAAATGCCAGGAAAATAACTTGTTAGGAATCAAGTATTCCCATTACATGCCCATTCCATTCCCAAAACTCGAACCAAACGAGCCCTCAGTGTTAATAAAGAGCGGACAGTGATCTGAAGTAGTACGTGGCAACACTAGAACTACCAACGGTACATGTTTAAGGAACTCAATTACATGTGGGTCGGACTTTTTAACTTTTGTTTATTCTTTGCCACCACAATTAATTATACTTCTTTTGTTATCTTGACTTTGTTAAAATATTATACCTTACTACATGTCACTTCTTGCATCTTTGCTACTTTTTAGGCCACTACATTATTTGCATGTAAAACATCAAATGCAGATTTACGAGTTTATCAATCACTTTTTGGAATTAGAAACAAAGCAGATTCGCTCTATTTTTTTAGTATTTTTATCAAACCGTTGTAAATTTCTTTTTTTATTCCAAATTTTCAAGTATTCTAAGTATAAATATTTTCGATACATTTTGGTTTTTAAAGAACTGGAATAATTTTAAATCCAAAGTTACAAGAAATTAAGCACTATATACTTATACGATAATGTGAATATTAACTACTAAAAATAACTGTATGATCAAGATCATCTAGCAAGCAATATACATATAAGACTTGTTGACTAGAAATCAATCATTTATAAGTATTCAAATTATTTGTATTTTTACGTTAGCTTAATTCAATATTTGTAGATCATTATTTCGATCACTTTAGATAGGGCATGGTTATTATAATATTTCAAGTAAGTTCTTTAACACTCTAATATAATCTTTAATTACAGTTTTATTATATTATTAGAGACATTTTTCCTATATTTCCAATAAAATTTAGAGTTGCAAAATTCATTTAGAATGGTAATAATTATAGCATTTTACATGTAGATGGCCTTTTACACACGGGCTGGACTTTAACTTTTTTTTTTCTTTGCCATGGCACAATTGATTATACTTTTCTTTTTTTGGACTGAATTTATACTTTTTTTGAGGATATATACTGGCTTTTGCATGACTTGACTTTAGCAAATATATATATCATTATTCTTTGCCTCCTTAATTTGGCTTTCCCTGTATACTCGAGACTTTTTTAGGCCACTCCATTGTTTTCAACTAAAATTTCTTTAGAAAATAATCATATGGTCCATATATGTATATACACACACCTGGTAGTATCATAATCAAAATTAGTATTTCAATATTAAATTTATCAATTTAACAAGTCAAAGTTGACATTAGACACTCGATTTTTAAGTATATTTAGTATTTTGGAGTTTTTGGTCCAACTAGGGTACTTTTAAAATTTATTTAGGTAAATGGGGTATTTTTCATCTTATTTAGGGAATTAGGGTTCAGCGTAAAAACGTTAGTGGGACTGGCGTTTTTAAAGATAAAAACGTCTGTGGCAGTGACGATTTAAAAAAAAAAATTACCCATTGTAAAATCGCCAGTGGTAGTAGCGATTTTACATGTAAAAACGCCACTGGCACTGGTATTTTAAAATTCTTATATAGTTTTTAGTGACACTTTTTTTTTTGTGTGTGTGTTTAAAATCATATATTTATGATAAATTTTAGAATCCTAGATGACTTAGATTAAGTGTCTCTATAAAAGTTCACTTAACTAAAATTCAAGACTGCAAATTATATTTTCTAATTCCACTCCTTCCATTTATCAACATGACTGATCTCTAAAGTATATATGCACGTACGAGCAGAAACATACAGACATGAATTTGAAGGGTACAAATAAACGTTGCATGACGGTATCAATTGTTAAGACAATGTTAAGACACTATATGGGTTATCCTCTACCGGGCAATATTTTAAACAAGTCTTTCTACAGAAACATAAACATAAAAACTGCATTCATTTGAACTCATTCTTGTAGCCCCAACCCACCCATCTTAAAATAATTTCTAAGTGCCCAAATTCATCAGAGAGATGTTTAAGTTTGTTTGTCTAATGCATAACAGATAAGTTAATATTTGTTTTAAATGTTTATTATGTGTGATGGGGTTAAATACTAATTTTACCATTGGCCTACAAAGGTAATTCAACTTTTTTATTTCCGGTAAAATTCTATTTTTACCTCCAGTAAAATCTCATTTTACCCCGGTAAAATCTCATTTTTACCTCCACACCTACCACATCTCACCTACCTCCACAAAAATTACCTTTTTGCCCTTCATTTTTACTAAATTTACATTTTTGTCATTCTCTATTTACCTATAAATACCCCCCACCATTCATTCATTCAACACACAACAAAAAACACATCCTTCTTCTCATCTAGCACCATTCTTCTCATCTAAGATCCATCCATCTCATCAAAGAGATATAAAGCCATTGGCAATACAAATACAAGCCAATTTAAGAAGAAATAAAAGGGTCTTATACTCTCTCTTTTCATACCCCAAAAAAATAGAAAGGTCATATACTATTTATTTTTATACTCCAAAAAATACCAACAACCCTTATACACTCTCTCTCCTACACAGTTTATTATTTATTCTGTTGAAATATTTGTAATCCTAATTATATACTTATAAATAGAATTAAGAAAATTATAGAGAGAGAGAAGTTGGTAGCTTGTATTATCATTCAAATTGATCGCCTTTGAGCTAATACAAAAAAAGCACACACAAAAGGAGAACGTACCACCGGAATAGCATAAGCACTACCGGGGGAACCTACCTTAAAAAAAAGTCATGTGTTCATCATTGCACCGCATTTATTTTTTATACACCGATATTTGCTTATTGATTGGTTAATTATCTATTTCTAGATTTTGACACCATCAGTTGGCGCCGTCTGTGGGAATGATAAGCTCTCTAAAGCTCTCGTTCTTTAGAAATTACAAGTGAATTTTCGGTGAAAAACTCAGAATCTCGCGGGTTTACGTAGCTCAATATTCTCGGGGGCATAACTTCTTGCTCAGAACTTCAAATTATGTGATTCTGGAGTCCATTTTGAAGAAAATTTCAAGAGCTACAACTTTTCAGTTCAAGATTATTTCAAATTCGTCCATCTCGGGGTTTAAAACTTCGATACAAACTTTATGGAACGAAAACGGCTAAAATCCCGTAGGCCTATGGTGACTAAATATTATCAGGCGCATAACTTTGTGCTCAAAACTCCAAATCATGCGATTCTGGAGTTCATTTTGAAGAAAATATTAAGAGCTACAACTTTTCAGTTCAATCCTTTTTCAAATTTGGCCATATCGGGGTCCAAAATGGGGTTACAAAGTTGCTGCAACAAAAAATTCAAAAATCTTGCAGGCCTTCGCTAGCTCAATATTTACGAGCGCATAATCATTCAAAAAATCCGGTTACGCAAGGGGATAAAACCCGAAAGAAGAGATAAGTTATTTTTTAATAATTTATATATGATTTTTCTCTTTATTTTAATATATCTAAAGTTGTATCATTTTCTTACAATCAATAATCTTTATTGTAGGTAAAATTGACGAGCTTCCAAAAAATTACAATTGAATGTAATTTTTATCAAGTGCGTCCGACAAACCACAAAAAAAAGAAATTAAAGAAATTTTCAGTGGATATCAAACGTCCACAAAGTTGAATGTAATTTTGAAGTCTATCAGACAATCGAAAGATCACCCCAACCCAAAGAGACCTGGCTGAGAATGATCATCTACTGCTGCACCACTGGTCTAGAGATCAAGATTTTGACGTTCTTTGGTAATAAATGAGAAAATTGTCAGAATTTGCATAAGTTAGAAGGGAGCAAGACTCTACTCAAAACTTAGCAAAAAAGAACAAATTTTCCTTTTAAGAAAACAAGGACTTAAATGAGAAAATTGTCAGAATTTGTATAAGTTAGAAGGGAGTAAGACTCTACTCAAAACATAGCAATTTACCTAAGTTAGAAGGGAGCAAAACTCTAGGGAGCAAGACTCTATTCAAAACTTAGCAATTTGCCTAAGTTAGAAGGGAGCAAGACTCTACTCAAAACTTAGCAAAGAAGAACAAATTTTCTTTTTAAGAAACCAAGGACTTAAATGAGAAAATTGTCAGAATTTGCCTAAGTTAGAAGGAGGCATGACTCTACTCAAGACTTAACCAAAAAGAACAAATTTTCCTTTTAAGAAACCAAGGACTTCGAAAAAATTCCTATCACCATATAGGTCGGGGAGAAGGGACGAGAGGCCTCTGGCACATATTTCAAAGTCAGAAGTTTTTGGAAAGCTGTCTCCACAAAAAAAGGTCATGCTTTAAACAATCGCAAGTGGAACATCTTCGAAACGTTTGTACAAAACCCTCACTAGAGATGCACATTATCTAATCACTCAAAACAAAGCTGAAGAATCCGAAGATCATCAGCACCAAAAGTATAGCGAGCTTTACATATTAGTGTTCCAAGCTCTACGACTTGCATCCAATGTCTAACGAGTTCTACACATTGATGTTTCGAGCTCAACGACTAGCATCCGAGATCTAGCTTCCTTGAACTAAAACTCGAGATCAACGTCTAGCCAGCCTTACACAATGATATTATGAAACTCTAAGACTAATGATCAAAGTCTAGCTAGCTTTACACGTTAATGTTTCGAACTCCACAAACTTATGGTCAAGGGCTAACAAAGCCCTACACGTCGATTATTCGTGCTCTCTCCATGATTATCTTCCTCAACAAGTGCCCGCTCTCATGCCTTAGCTTTGAAAAAGATTTATAATAAAGGCAAAAGACCTAACACAGGCATTGAATTGTCGACCTTGTTCACCTACGAAGGAGTCGGACCTAAGACATCTCGAACATTAGAGCTCAGAGCTACTACTAACTCCCCGGTTGAAGGATATCCTCACCAATCAGCTCATCCGAGCTAAATGATAAGGATAAGGGGCAATTGATGGGGTTAAATACTAATTTTACCATTGGCTTACAAAGGTAATTCAACATTTTTATCTCTGGTAAAATTCTATTTTTACCTTCGGTAAAATCGCATTTTTACCTCCGGTAAAATCTCGTTTTTACCTCTACACCTACCACACCTACCTCCACAAAAATTACCTTTTTGCACTTCATTTTTACCAATTTACCTTTTTGCCATTCTCTATTTACCTATAAATACCTTCCACCATTCATTCATTCAACACACAACAAAAAACACATCCTTCTTCTCATCTAACACCATTCTTCTCATCTAAGATCCATCCATCTCATCAAAGAGATATAAAGCCATTGGCGATACAAATACAAGCCAATTCAAGAAGAAATTGGAGGGTCTTATACTCTCTCTTTTCATACCCCAAAAAAATAGAAGGGTCATACACTATTTATTTTCATATCCCAAAAAATACCAACAACCCTTATACACTCTCTCTCCTACAAAGTTTATTATTTATTCTGTTGAAATATTTGTAATCCTAATTCTATACTTATAAATAGAATTAAGAAAATTATATATAGAGAGAGAGAAGTTGGTAGGTTGTATTATCATCCAAATTGATCGCCTTTGAGCTAATACAAAGCAAGCACACACAAAAGGAGGACGTACCACCGTAATAGCATAAGCACTACCGGGGGAACTGACGCGCCGAAAATACTTCCGTGCTTAGGTACCCAAGTGCAGGTTGTCAAGTTATAATACTTGGTAAGTCCAAGTGTCAAGCCACAACGATAGTCGGAAAGACGATGTGGTGATTACGAATCCAAGGTTTTGTTAAGAGAATTTAATAGGTTGATTTTAGTGATTGATTTTAAAGTCTTGCAATAAAAATTAAAATGATGTAATAATAGATGAGAAAAGGTTAAGGCATTATAGAATTCATTTGTTTTGCAAAGTTAAGTAAAATCAACATCATTCAAAGTTCTCAATGCAATTCCTAAGTGTTGAATATTTTACCCATTTCTAAGCAAAAGGGTGTGAAGCAAAAGCAACCCATTCCCATGTAAATGCCATATAAAGAAAGGGTGTAAGCAAATATTAACACAAGTGTATCTCTTATTTTTATCTTGTGACCAAGGGTGTGAAGCAAGTGCAACCCATTCCCATATAATATCAACCAAGATTCAAACTTAAAATACATACAAAGAAAAGTCATAAATTTAAACTAGGCATTTAAGAACTCATTGTTAGTTTCCCCTAGGCAAATGACTTGAATATGAAAATGGCCAATTACAAGGAGTTTAGCTCGATAAATCATAACATTTCATTTGTCTAAGATTGGGAGGTCTAGGTGGAGGTCAAACCATCCTATATAGACTTATTTGATAAATACAAATTGAATCCTTAAAATGATTAATGAAGTTGTTTATGACATAAATTTAAAAGATCATCTTTGGCAACACTTTAACTAAGAAGATGATGAGTCTTAAAATCACATAAAGTGTAGAAAGCACTCAACATATCATTAAAGTATTTAAAGATTAAAATCTCAAATTTATGGTGTTTCTATGAATATTCAAAGACTAATCATGCTTGGCAATGAAAAGTATCTTATTCAAAGAAAGAATAGACATAGGCTAGTAAGAAATACACAAGTATATCATTTTCTCATTAATGCTTGAGATCTATGTATACAAAGCATATAAAGTCAAATCATCATATGAAAATTATCTTACTAGCTTATGAATGGTTGAAAAAATGGAGAAGATGAAGGATTCAAAAAGTATTTAACAATACTAATAATGGAATGAGAATTGAACTTACATAATTAATGCATTGCAAATTTCATCTTTGAGCCTTAGCAAAGAAATTTACTCCATAATAAATGTAGAGACAAGAATTATATAAGTGAACTTCATTTCTCTCTCTAGAAAAAAAACTATTAAAAGCTCTCTATAAATTGAGAAATGAGAAGTAATAAAAGTACTTCTCTCCAAAGCAACAATAAAGACTATAAATAGGAGAGTTGTGTTAGATGTTAAAAAAATAAACAATGCTTATTTTATTTTTGGTGGATAAATCTACCATCTTGGATGCTCTTTAATCACATGGAGAATTCTACTTTCTTTCTTTAATCGCATGGACATGGAGACTTCCACTTTCTTTGATTCCTTTTGTCTCATGAAAAATTCTACCATTGTATTAAATACAATATTTCTTGAAATTTAAAGACACCATCACATGGAGATTTCCATTTTGTTTCTTTAATCACATGGAGACTTCTACTTTCTTGGATGCTCTTTAATCACATGGACATGGAGACTTCCACTTTCTTTGATTCTTTTTGTCCCATGGAAAATTTTACCATTGTATTAAATACAATATTTCTTGAAATTTAGAGACACCAAAATAAACACAAAAATGTGCCTTTCCAAGCATTGTTAAATACAAAAGTGCTACGAGACTAATCGCGAAATAAGTTGGCAAACCAAGTAGTTTTAGAGAAATAAACGCGTCAAACAACTCCGAAAATGAGCGTATGAATGACAATATTAAGCGTTGATCAGGAACCTACCTTAAAAAAAAGTCATGTGTTCATCATTGCGCCGCATTTATTTTTTATTCACCGATATTCACTTATTGATCGGTTAATTATCTATTTCTAGATTTTGACACCATCAATGTGTAATAGTTTATCTAAATGTTTTATTTCTTCATGTACCTTTTTTAAGTTATATTAAATTTATCTAATGCTGTACAATGCCTACTACAATATGTGTATTTTATAATATAGATTGATTTGTATTAAATTGTTCAGTACACATAACCAAATAATTTTTAATAATTAAAATTTAATATATAGAGACACTTAATCTAAGTCATCTAGCATTCTAAAATTTATCATAAATATATGATTTTAAACACACACACAAAAAAAAAAGTGTCACTAAAAATTATATAAGAATTTTAAAAGATTTATTTAGAGTATTAATAGTTATATACCCATGCGTTTTTATTGTCCTTTAAAGGTTATCTTTAAAAAAAATTAATTTTAAAAAAAAAACTACTGGTAAAAACGCAAGTGCCAGTGGCGTTTTTACATGTAAAATTGCTACTGCCACTGCCGATTTGACATTGGGTAATTTTTTTTTTAAATTGACACTGCCACAGACGTTTTTATCTTTAAAAACGCCAGTCCCACTAACGTTTTTACGCTGAGCCCTAATTCCCTAAATAAGATGAAAAGTACCCCATTTATCTAAATAAGTTTCAAAAGTAGCCTAATTGGACCAAAAACTCAGTATTTTGATAATTTCTGATAATTCTTTCATTCTTCAAGTACTATAAGTATAAATATTTTAAGATATTTTCAATTAATTTTATTTTTTAATAACTCGGGATAATTTTGAATTCGTAAGATGATGAACAATCGAAGAAATATGAACGATCAAGACCAACTACTAGTGTAAGTATAAAAACCTATTGAAAATAAAAATAAACCTCTAATTTGTAAGTATTAAAATCCTTGTATCATAATATTAGTTAATTCAGAATATTTGTATACATACTCCTCGGTAATGTTAGTATTGTTTTGATAACTTTGGATATCATTTTTTCGGTTATATTGGTTGGTTTTTTTTTGCAATTACACTTTTTTGTGCTTTCAGTACGTAAAAAAGTATCTTTTGTTTTCATTTGAAAAAAAACCGAAACCTACCCAATTAAACCAATTTTTTCCATTATTTTCAGTACATAAACATTTGATACCAAAGCCGTATTTAATAATAATAATTTGGTCGGTTTTAATAAGACTTCATTGAATGACACCCAGAATTCGATTTAATTGATAAGAAAGAAAACATTCGATTTTGCCTCAAAAATCCAATTTGGGTGGGCCTACTTATGCTTTAAAGCCAGACGGCTTGGACATCCCTTTGCAGTTTGGACTTCCCATTTATTCCATTTCTTTTATACCTAAAATCATAATTGAGGTAGAACTCATTTTAATTATCTAAAGTTGCACCACATATTATTATTAATTGTATAATGCTGGTAATGAGATTTGAATTGTTAATGTAGTTAAGGTGCAATAGTTCTTATAAGTACTATATGAAACTACTTGATATTATTTTTAGATAACAAATTCCGTGAACTATTTGACATTGGCACTTTAGATAGGCTATGACTCTTAGCGTTCTATATAAATCAACTAACATTCTAATACGATCATGTGACTTGGTTTTTTTTTTTTTCTAAAGAAGCTTATGTCTTTGAAAAATCATGGCACTAGAGCGTCATTTTATTAAAATAAAGAGGTAAAGCAAGTCTGAAAAGCCCAGACACAGGGGGCGCACAACGAAAAATGAATGGGATATGGACCGTACCTCCATGGGAAAGCAACAAAATCATAAACAAAAGGAAACCAATGGGCTTAAAAGACAAACCCATTAAAACTATGCAAATCAGAACACAAAAGACCACTAGTAAAAGAAAAATATAATATAATAAGAGGACAACTAATGGAATTTAAATATATAATTAGAGAGAAAGAATATGTCTCTCCCCATTAAAGAGACCGTTTGTGTGAGAGTCAAATCCCATCACAATGAAGTGTCTTGACGCAGCCCCATGGAAAAAAATAAAATCCACTACAACATTGCCCTCTTTGTAGATATGAGAGTAATAAAAGTGCATGCCAAAGAGAAGCTGCTTCCAGTTGTCCCATCTCGTAGCAACACGCCAAGGAGGCCTAGAAGAGGAGGACTGTAAGTATTGAAGAACCGCCATCAAATCGAGCTCAATCCAGAGCTTACGCCATCCACGCTGAGGAGCAAACTCAACACCCTGAATAAGAGTCGAGATTTCCAGAAAGAAGGCCGTAACCAATCCTAACAGAAAAAACAATATGCACCAATAACAGCCCCCCTTGATCTCTAAAAATGCCTTCAACTACAGCTTTACCTATGGCGCCCTGAGCCATGCCATTCGTATTCACCTTCACCCACCCAATCTGAAGAGAAAGTCAACGAACCGGGACAAATAAAGGGGCACAACAAGGCATGACCTACACACCAAGACCTCAAAGGATAAAAAGATCTGACGCAGCATAACTAATGTAACCCTTAGCAATGACCGAGACCCTACGCAACTAGCTTGTCATGGAGGTTATGTAATGATGAAAGCTGAATTGTCCCTCTTGAAAAATTCGCTTATTGCGAGCCTTGCGAGCCTGACAAATGAAATCCCACGTATATAACACTACGGCCGCCTATAACTGAAAAATCTGAGGACAAAATTACTGTAAAAAAAACGAATAGCCACATATCCATAACCATGTCAAATGTCCGAAATGAGACCGCAAAGAACCTACAAACAACTTGCCAAGCCTCCACTGCAAAAGGGAAAGAAAGAAAGAAATGCGATATAGATTCCAAATTATTCTTACATATAGGGGCACCTATTAGCAATGGGCGACTGTACGTCTATAATAAATCCTAAGTAAGTAAATGCCCATGCAATAATCACCACACAAATGTGAAAATACCTAGAGGGATGTGCATGCCCCACAAGTGACTATTCTAAGAAATCGGAACAAACGGTCGAAAAAACTGATAAGCATCTCAGAAAGACAGGTTTTCAATAGATTAATAAAGCCAAATAGTAATATCACCAACATGACAAATTGGAAGAGGAACCTTTCTTATGCTGTCAGTAATATCCATTTGACTAGCTACAACTAAACAATTAAGATTATCTAGTAATGTGTAAAAAGCTTATTAACAGGTAATTAATCATTTATAAGTATTAAAATTATTTGTATTTTTTTATATCAGCTTAATTTGGTATTTTTGAATATAATTATTCGATTATATTAGATAGGGTATGACTCTTAGCCCTCCAAATAAATCTTTTAACATTCCAATATAATTTTTAGTGACATTTTTTTATATTTATAGGAAAACTTTTTTTATATTTGACTCATTCTTAAATTGTTATTTATTCTTAGGCTTTCGACGTGTGAGACGATATTTAACTTTTATTTATTCTTTACTAAGACAATTAATTATACTTTTTTTGTGAGGGTCACTTGACTTGATTGACTTTACAGAAATATATATATATATATATATATATATTATACTTTGCCTCTTTTGGCTTCCAGCGCACCTTCGCGGCCTTTTCTGAGCCACTCCAATGCTAGGAGATCTAGCAGTTTATAGTTCTAGAAATTAGGTAGAAGGGCTTATTATACATTGATTTTTACCAAAAATCCAATGAATAATATTTTTTTGAATGAAGGGCCTATTTTTAATTGGTAATTAGTGTAAGAGGCCTATTTTGTTTTATATTTTAAATAAATGCATTTGAATAAATTTAAATATCATTTAATTAATAAAAACATGTTATGTATTACCTAAATTACCCCTTTTTATGAAATTTGCACAAAAAATATGGACTGCAAAGTTCATATTGCAGTGAAATATGGACTGCAAAGTTCATATTGCAGTGAAATATGGACTGCAATATGAACTTTGCACTAAAAATATGGACTGCAAAGTTCACATTGCAGTAAAATATAGACTGCAATATGAACTTTGCACTAAAAATATCGACTGCAAAGTTCACATTGCAGTGAAATATGTACTGCAAAGTTCATATTGCAGTGAAATATGGAGTGCAAAGTTCATATTGCAGTGAAATATAGACTGCAAAGTTCATATTGCAGTGAAATATAGACTGCAAAGTTCATATTGCAGTCCATATTTTAATGCATATTGGTATTTTTTTAGTTTATTTTAAGGGTTGGGATGTCATTTTATAATGAAAAAAAAAGACACATGTCATATTATCAATAAAATAAAAAATAGGCCCTTTATATAAAAAAAAATTATTCCTTGGCCTTAGTGTGAAAATCTTTCTCTAATAAGCCCTTTTTTTTAATTGCCCCTTTATAGTTTAACTCGCAGCTTCTCAAGCCTACACTATGACAAATATAGTTTTGTTTCTATTTGTTACGATTATTTGTTGAGTTTCCTTAAATAACCCACCTAAACATTTTTCTCACCCTAAATTATGGGAATCTTTTAACACACCCCACTATATTTTGTAAATTTTGTAAACTCACGCCACCTTTATTTCACATACCAAATAGAGCATAACAAAACCACCAAATCATCTTTAAATATTCACTAATTACAGAACATGAAAACTATTTCTACTTTAACAAGGAAAAGCTATTTCTTTCGATTCAACCCACCACAATAACAAAACACAAAATTCCCGATCCACATAATTTGTAGGTTAAAAAAGATGTAAACTAAAAAAAATTGGAAATTAGAGGACCCAAAATACCTTAGAATCTTATTAAATAAACCGTGGAAAAACATGAAAACCTTGATTGGATTTTAGTTTGCAAGTGGGAATCCATATTGCCTCTCTCTCTAGAAATTCATAAATTAAAATTGAAAATGTATATAAACTAAATACATAAAATTATGTATATGTATAATTCATATATATACTTATATATGTATAGATTCTATGTGGCCTCTCTCTCTCTCTCTCTCTCTCTTTCTCTCACTCTCTCTCTCTCTCTCTCTCTCTCGAATTTTATAAAATTGAACATTTATTTGAATTGCATATACATGTACATGCATTTATTAATTAATGTTTATCCTTTGCTTTACCAATAAACATTTGATCAATATCTCAATGGAGAAACATTAGACAATTGACTATAGAGGTGAAATATTAACAGTTGAAAAGGATGAAGATGAAGATAGATTAGGGCTTGTGTGGCTTAAAATATTAGATATTTTCTATTAAATTTAAAACTTTAGTTGGGGTAAAAAGAATAATTATGTGGGTGCATTTAAGATCACCCTTATTTATTGCGAAAATCGCCAAACTTTTCATTTTCCACCATTTTACCATGGCAAAACTATATTAAAATTTTAGTGCTACATTTAATTGGCAAGGCTCTCCCAAGCAAAAAAGAAATACTAGACCTCTAAGCTCTTGTTTTAACACTAGTAAATAAAATTCTTGAAATATCATTGTGCTCATATATCCATTGTACATGCTTCATGTCTAATAATAAAAGCAACAAAGAGGTTTCTAATAAAACAATGTCACAAAAAGAAAAAGTGTCTTCTTTAATCTTTAAGAAATATATATATATTATATATATGATAGCTGCAATACGCAAAGGATAAGATTCCGCTTTATAAAAATTGGGGCATACATATAGCAATTGATAAAATATTACAAATTAAAGGAAAAATATTAAGCTTTAATTTGTACACCCTAGTGCACCCTATATTAGATATTATAATTTGATGGATTCAAATTTGTATAGTGCTACCATTACTGACACTACTCTAGAAAACAGAAGCAGAAATACAGTGCTTCACTAACTTCCCAATTTGGCCAACTTGAAGTTATGAAATGCATTTTCTCTCTTAATCAGTAGCTACTACTTGAAAGCAATGAAAGAGACGAGTAGGCACTTCACCTGGCTGCCAGGGGTGGGCACTCGTCTATAGTGCGAGAGCTCATCAACTACACAAAAAACACACCTCCTAGTTTAGAGATTATGGAAAAGGAGGCTAAATAGTGGAACAGGCTAAGGATAAAATCATGAAGTCCGTGTTAAATATTTATTATATATTTAGTTTTATGGCCCACATGAAAATATTATTATAATTGCACTTTATAATAATTTAGGACTCTTTAAAGGGCTATATATATATAATAATTATGGAATTGTTCTTGAATTGATTGGAGGTTTTAAGTGGTTAATTACGGTTTCTTTGATGGGTAATAGACAAACTTAACTATTCTTTTAAATTGGGTCTTCTTCCTACCCAATATATATGTTATATATGTCGTTTATATTCCCATAGTGTAGTGACTTATAGCTAGACATTTATACATATCAAGATGAACACATAAAGTTCTTGATATCTTAAGAGAAGGGTTACGGGAGAGAAACACCAATTCATTAATTAGGGGCTTAAGTATTGGAGGAAAAATTCTAATGGATCAAGGTATACTTTCCCTCAATTATTTATGATTTGAGTATGCCATACAATGATTCTTAATTGATATTTTAGGAATCGTTAAATTCCATAATCGCTAAAATGTGGTATTGGAGGAGATTTTGAATCATTGTATGTTTGTATTAAACTTGCTGTTTGAATTATGTGAAATTTTAAACTTTAAAATTGATAAAATAAAATTTATAGTGCCGACTTGCCGACTCATGAAAATTAATTTTGTTGAAATTCAAAGTAGTATTTTGTCATCAGTAATCGGTACTATGCAGATGCCTTCACTACTTTACCATCATGTATATATATTAATATATATATATATATATAGCATAATGAAATTATGGTCTTATGGTAAATAATGCTTATGGTGATGGCATGAAATAATAACAATGGATTCTCATAAAAGTTGTCAGATTGTTGAATTGTTTGTTTATTATAATAATAAAACTGTGAATTTATTTCCTCTTGAGACCCACAGTTTGTTTTCGTTCATGTACATGCACTATGTACACACACACATATCATGCAATAAAGGAGACTGCAACAAAATATATTTGAAAATTGATTATTTTTTTTCTTTTTGAACCAAGCGTATGTATACTGTCCAATTCATACAATCATGATCATAATGATAACATTGTTGGTATGGTTTAATATATTCATGCACTATTTTAATTAATAAATACACATTGTTATTTTCTACGTATATACATGACCAGTGGCGTAATCAGAAATTTTCACCCAGGGGTACGCAATTTTTTTTTTATACATATACAAACAAATACAAACTCTAAGTTTCTTGGCAACATAAGAATAAGAATAACTCCAAATTGAAACCTTTTCCGATTTGTGTGTGTGGCCCACGGTGCTGTGGATGTCACTGGACGGCCGGACAGGGTCACTGGTCAAGGAAAGCCAGAGAGGAGATTGGTGGCTCGGTGTAGTAAAGACGTGGAATGAAACGAAAAATGTTTGATACTTTGAGCACTTGCAAAAAAAAAAAAAGAAGAGAATAGGGGAGAAGAGAATGGAAAAAGAAAAGGGGGAGAGTCTCGGGATCTCTTTCCTCACTTAAGTGTATTTCTTTATACATATAAATCCCTATATTCTTTTATTTTATTTTATTTTAAAAAAATTGCCGAAATCGTCGGGGTTGGGCGCACACCCCCTCGCCACAGTGCGGCTACGCCATTGTACATGACTATATATACATATTATTTGGAACTGAAACTGCGTTAAAGTTACACGCATGCTTAACTTTGTAAGACTCAATGTTTATTTGATATATGTGTATATGTATATTATGTGAAGTATTAAGGTATTAAAACTTGCATGCTTTTGATTGTATTCCATATATATGTGCAACACTGTCTCAAACAAAATTAAAATTTTAAGAATATTTGGTAGTCGTTAAAGTGACACAACATTGAAGTGATTATTTGTGTATATTGTTTTGTATTGAGATATGATAATGTCAATTGCAATTTCTTATAAATTTTTGAAACAATAGACCCCAAGGTATATTATTATTAAGTAATTAAGAAATTGAAATAAGGTCAATTGAATAATTTTTTTTATTGAGTAGGTATTGGATTCCCAAAGGTAATACGCTAACTTAATTGAAAATACAAAATAGACTGGCGTTATCTATATTATAAAACACAATATTTGACTAAAATCTTTCTCCAAAAAGTATAAGAATCTAATGGTTAAAATTATACATGCTATGGTGTGCATTAGTTCTATACTATTGGATGAGTTTTTATACATACATCAAGATATCACATCAAAGTTAAAACACTTACACCAATAATATATACATAATAAACTCTCACACACTAATAATTTTGCATATATTAAAAATGCAACAACTTAAAAAAAAAAATTAAATTTAATAAAAAAATAATATTTAAAATCTACTAATCAATATTAATTGAACAATATCCATCATGGCTATAGAATTATGTAAAAAAAATCAAGAAAAATTATTGAATAATATTTAAGAATTATTGGATTATTTTCACATCTTGTCTTAAGTTTATTTTGTCAAGATCAAAATAAGATTAAAAAATATGATTAAAAGATTCTTTAAAAAATTAAAAACAAGTAGGTCAAATCCCATCTACCTTTTGTTTTTCCAGCATGAAAATATATTGAATCTACATTTCAGTTGTTCAAAACGTCAGAGTAAACTAGACAATAGGTTCAAAATAGACTAATTGATATTTGTCAATCTAAATTTGTCACAAGTTAATTTATTTATCCTATTATTTCACCGTGCCGGATGGCATGGGTATACCCTAGTCACTTATAAGTGAACACTTAAGTCGATTGTGATTTATGTCCAAAGACTAAATCGTAATTGTATTTGTTCATCTTATATTTTTGTTATTTATGCGTGAAGCATTAAGTTATATTTATTTTAGTGTAGTCCCTATTCCTGTTTCGCTACCATCGCATGCATCATTTATTCCTGTTTTCAGTGGAATTAATTTCTCTGATTGGTGTGAACAAGTCCAGTTTCATTTAGGTGCATTGGATTTGGATTTGTCACTTCAAACAGAAAAGCCCCCTGCTATTACTGAATCCAGCAGTGCAGAGGAAATTAATTTAAGCAACAATTGGGATAGGTCGAACAAGCTTAGCATGATGTTTATAGGAATGGCAGTTGCAAACAACATTATGACTCCACTTCCCAAGGCTAAGACTGCTAAGGAATTTATGAAAAATTTGGAGACTCATTTTTGTAATGCTGACAAATCACTTGCTGGTACATTAATGTCTAAATTGACCACAATGACAGATGACGAGACTCAAGGGATAAATGAACATATCCTGGAAATGACAAATCTTGTGGCTAAATTGAAGTGTTTGGGAATGTATTTTGAAGAGTCTTTCTTTGTTCAATTTATTTTGAATTATTTACCTACTCGGTATGGGCCATTCTAAATCCAATATAATACTATTAAAGAGAAATGGAATGTGGATGAATTGGATAGTATAGTTGCTCAAGATGAGGTAAGACTTAAACAACAAGGGAACCACTATGTTAATCTCCTGGCTCAAAAAAATGAAAAACATGGAAAAAACATGGAAATGAAATAAACGAAAGTTTTCACCAAGTAAGGGTGCACCCTCAACTTCTGTTAAGGTTTAAAAGAAATAGCATGGCAATGAAAAGAGATGGTACTTTTGTATGAAACATGGGCATTGTGAACACCTTATTTTGCAACCCTCGCAAGAATTCCAAACTCTAAAGAAACAAGCATGCATGCATGCACGAGCATTTCTAGATGCACACATACTATGTATGTATGATACAGGTCAAATACGGAAGCCGAAAAGACGCCCGAATGAGAAGTTATGAGAATTACCGAAAACTGTTTGAACCGAAAACCATCAAAACTCCTGGAAACTTATGAAAGGCGAGTTAAGAATTTCTGATCATCTTAAAACTTTTAAGGTTGTTAGACATTACCATAAGGAGTAGCATACTCAAAAATCAGCTAGATCCGACGGTCAGATCTTCGAAAATTCAGAAAATCATGAGTTTGTTTCGGGTGATCAAATGGAAGTCTTCTCGAAGTTAAAATGGTCTGAAATTTTTTCAGTAGATAGGTCTCATCATGGGGAAGAACATATTCAAAGATTAGCTTTGTCGGACATGGGATCATCAAGAATCAATTTGTTTATCGTGCAATTCTAGTCGAAATGTCCTTCATAGAAAATTAAAATAAATAGAAGCCTTCCCGAATTCTAATCGACCTAAAATTTGGATAAAATCTAAAAACAATTTGGAGGGAAAATATATCTAATATTTAGGAAAATCCAATGGCTGAAAGTTCAATTGCGGAGGTTGTTGTACGCAGGTACGTTTCTTACACGGGAACAAACTCTTTGTACTAATCCAAGGAGACCGAGTCCTTCCCGGACTCCGATTGTCTTCAAATTTTTACAGAGTCTAGAAGACTTATATTGGAAATATATATCCAAAAATAAGAATTATCCAATGGTTATAACTTGACTTGTCGTGCGAACAAGTGACATTGTCTATAACAAATACCTTTCCTATGCGGAAACAAACTCTTTGTACCAATCAGAGCAAAATGGAACGTTTCTGAAATCTGATCGACCTGACATTTTGACATGATCTATAAGACTTCTATTCCCAACACATATCCAAAAATCAGAATGATCCAACAGAGGCTTATCGATAAGCTCCAAGAGTCCTGGTTGCAATCTATTTTCTTGCTCTCCAAGCATTTTTTTTAACAATAAATAGACCCCCCCTCCATTCATATTTTTCATCAACAATCAAGAGGATTTTGTGGTACAAACCAATAGATCCTTATTCTCTCCCTCCAAGGAGGCTCAGGTATAATTTTCTCTCTTTTCTTTTATTTATTTGTCAGTTTTATAATTTATACTCTTGTGTGCATAATTTCTATCACTTGTGTGCATAATTATTTTTCAAAACTAAAGGCGTATAATAAACCATAATCCAATTTCAAAATAGTATTATTACTTTCTTACATTTTCAAAAGTTCAGATTAGCGGTATTGTCATACGAAGGAGTCGATAATCGCTATATATTCAATCTAACTCATAGATTGCGGTGTATATATGATAAACTCGATGATGAGAGCACTAGTGCCATTTATACTGTTTTAATCAATAGACTATGGTACACGATTAGTTAACTCGCCTCATATCATATCGAGTATAAGATTTCACATTGAATCAGTTTCCGAAAAGTACAATCCTTTACAAAATCACTTGTTTCACTGCATATATTATTATCAAATTCACTTTTTCAAATCACACACACACACACACACACTTATTTTTAAAATCATGGGCGAATTAGGAAACACATCGTTTTCATCCCATCTCCAAAATTCCGATTTCTAAGGCAAGCACAAAAAGCTGTAAAGTAATAGCAATAGCATGTAAAAACTGAATTATAACACACATAATCCTACTCAAGAGACCGAAAGGGAAAATTGGGTGCCTAACACCTTCCCGATTCATAACTTAATCCCCGAACCTTCGAATTAACTAGTTTCGCATACATCGTGTATAAGAGGATATTTAGTCCATAAATACCTCTCTTTTACACAAACCTTTTTGTTTGTTTAGTAAAACAAAATGGCGACTCTTATTCTTTTCAAAATCGATTTTTAAAGCAACAACGAAATTACTGTCCAGGGTGTTGAGAACGCGGGTTCTCACAGTGGCGACTCTGTTGGGGATATGTTAAGATGATTAGACTCTAAGTAAAAGTAGAATATGCGTGGATAATTGTTTTTGTTTGCATGCTTTCTCCTTTGGCCTTAGTCTTAGGATAACATAGATGCGATTTAGGTAGATACTTTGATTCCCTTCTTGTTTGTAATAATTGTTTAAGGAAAATCTTTTCATAAATAAAAATTGAAGTACTCAAACAAAACCTAAAGCGTTCATCATAATGTACCTCCATAATTGTTATTTTTGCACGCACCCACTATCATCATGCATTATCACAAGTGTGAATTTACCCTATCAACCTCGGGACCAAAGTCATGACTAGGCCGTGAACTTGCGGGTCTACACTAGCCAAAAGCGCATAGGGCCACTCTCCTTGGCCAAGTACTAAACTGAGGCATATCGAGTGACGAGAACACTCACGTACCCAGAATATATATCAAAAGGTCTTTGTACGTACTTGCCTTTGGGGTATATAGCAAGACCTAGCCAAATAGGAGGGAGCTTTAAACCTTACCCCTTTCAACCACGCTTACATATAGGATGCGTCAGCCTAGTACACACGAATTTCTGTATGTTTTCTTGACTGTCAGTCATGAGATTAGTGAACAAAAGGCCTTATCATACATAATAACTCTTGGTTTGGCAAGTACGGCCGAAGGCTGTACAACCCCGTTCGTATAAATCCCTCACTAAAACTCGTTAATGAGAATTTTCTTGTCACTATTTCCATGAAATGCAACTCTAAGAGGAGAGAACTTCCCGATTTTTTAAAATGTTTTCCAAAATATTTTTTTCTAAAAAAATGAGTCATTTTTTAAATGAATTTTTTGAAAATTGATTTTTAAAATCGGAAGGTTATAAGGGCACCCTGGGAATTCATATTCCTACCCTAAACCTATCCATGTGGCTCTCAAGTTGTTGCCATTGGTCTGTTTTCGCTAATCACCAAAAAGTGATTTTCGATTTTATTTTTCTGTCGAGTCATAGTTTTCCGAGAATTATGCAAACCATAGAAAAATATTAATTTCCTGGTTAATCCCCGATTTCTTTCTCCCCGTTCTTCACCACACTCGGATTATCTACTGCTAACACTAGTCGACTGGGCTAGTAGAGATCAAACCAAACGACTCATAAGATCAGACTCACCACCGATCATGATTCCTTATCGCAACACCAAGCTACCAATCGATCAAACCGGACTCAATAGT
The DNA here is from genome assembly GCA_021464415.1 of Lonicera japonica. Lineage (NCBI taxonomy): Eukaryota > Viridiplantae > Streptophyta > Magnoliopsida > Dipsacales > Caprifoliaceae > Lonicera > Lonicera japonica. The sequence goes on from CM038465.1 coordinate 54,676,506, forward strand.
ACTGAGGGTAATTACGGTGAAGCTTATCATACAGCGGATCCGCTGCCTGGTCCTGTTCTCCCCCAAACTGAGGGTAGTACCTTAACCCTTGAACATCTAGGATCTGACCCAGTTTGTAGCCATCATGAAGGATCACCAAGTGGCCACCCAAGCCCATCTTGAGCCCTAATCACTGTCAGAACACCTGCTGAACTAAACCAACTCAATCTAAATCCATACCCAATTGAAGGCAACCAAACTCGAGACTCAGTAGCTCCACCTAACATTCTCTAATACATTATCCCAGTTCATGCAAAATCAGCCACCCACTTTCTGTGGCCCTTGCTAACACCGTTGTACCACTGGCGCAAGATCCCGAAACCGCCTGGTTGAACCCTAAACATAACCAACCCTTCAAAACCATAATCCGCAAGCCATCCTTGATGCAGATCATAACAGCTCCCCGAAGAAGCCTCACCATCATTGTCCACATACACTGAGAGTGCAGAGGGTATATGCACTGAGAGTGTCGACAACAAGACCCGAACAGTTCCCTGAAGGCTAGCTTCACGATCATCGTTCGCATACACTAAGGGTGCATAGGGTATATGCACTGAGGGTGTCGACAAGAAGACTCGAACAGCTCCCTGAAGGCTAGTCTCACCATCATCATTCGCATACACTGAGGATGCAGAGGGTATATGCACTGAGGGTGTCGACAAGAAGACCCAAACAGCTCCCTGAAGGCTAGCCTCACCATCATCGTGCATCCATTCGCTCCTTCTTAAGCCCCACTAAATAGAATCTCCTTGATTATAAGTAACCGGGTCTGAGTCTTAGTTCTTTCATTAGAGAAAGCTCAAGGGTTTTTACTTGCTTACCGGCGTGAAAGGACGGCACTCGATTAGCTGGCACGCTCTTCTTTCCATTTTCTGTGATTTGCAGTCAAATTTAAACTCATGCCTTGCTCGTTGTGCCACAGTTCCATTTTAATCTCTTCAGTCTTTCGAGGGGAGGTGAATTAGAGATGAAGGCATCCCTCATAGTCAAGACGTGCCTTTGTTTAAGAAACTGTTCCACGGGGAGGGAAGCGGATAAGAGTAATGTAATTATCTCTAGTTCACATCCCCTCTATGTATGGAGATATTTTTAAGGATCTTTCTGACAGCAGAACTTGCTTAAAAGTCCTAATCTGCTCAGTTAAAGTACCACTAAAACCATCCCCATACACATGAGGGTATGAAGCCACCGTCACCGGAAACTCCCCAACCAACATTCTCGGATCAAGTCGATTAACTCTGCGATCCAAATCCGTCAACCACGAATTCCTGAACCGTAAAGGGAACTGCCCTGTAAAGTAAAGAGCCTCGCCTAAAGGACCAGACCCGAAGCTGAGAACAAGATCGACCAGTCTTTTGTATCTTCTTTGTCTGAAATTCTACTTGATGGATTTCTTTCATGCCTTACTTGAAAAGGTTGGGTTCTCTCTGGGCGGTCGAGCCATATCTTTTGCGCCTAGCTTTGGTAGATTTCCCCCAACGCAATCCACAAAAATTCCACGAATCCCTTGGTGGATAAGTCCGACGACTCAGCAGCAGTGCGGAATTGAGTTTCTCGTCTGGTGGATCACTCGCTTCTCCCATAAATGAACACTGATGGAATCCATAGAAAGAAAAAGGTCGGATTCAACCATTTCTTCGTCGGTGCTGCCCTGAAGGCTAGCCTCACCATCATCGTTCACATATACTGAGGGTGCAGAGGGTATATGCACTGAGAGTTTTGACAAGAAGACCAGAATATTTCCCCAAATACTAGCCTCACCATCATCATTTACACATGTTGAGGGTGTCGAGGGTACATCTACTGAGGGTGTCGAGGGTACATCTACTGAGGGTATCGACAAGAAGACTCGAACAACTCTCTAAAGACTAGCCTCTCCATTCATCATTCGCACTGAGAATGTCCTACCCATATCACCACGACCCTGCTGTTGTCCTATCAGCAGAACCAAAAACCCTGAAGGTAGAATCAAGTCAATTAATTGGTTTAGCAACTGAAAGCCCCCGCCTCTCTCAAGAATCAAGCTTGTCCACACCCACTCCTGAAAATGCAGAACATCAATAATCCTCCTGAGACTATATGTATGAGCAAAAGCGGTAACTCGGATGGATTTTGATAGGCCCAAGAATCAAGAAGTAGAGAGAAATGTGTCAAGATGGAAGCATGACGCAAGATTAGCAGAATCCCAAGATGGAAGCATGCCATTTCTCTTGTGACCGATATCACCTTGCACTCACTCACTGATTGACCGAAAATTAATATTTGCCTTTTCAGTGTTGCTATATTCTCGAAAAATTGTCGGTCTTGCATGCATACATCTGCACTTAGATAATTTCAAGTAGTGTAACATACTTCATAAATCAGGCAACTCAAGATTCATGACATTTTCAAAACCAAGTTTTTAAAATAATGGTGCGATGATTTAAGAAGTATGTAAATACTTGTAATTTAGGGAAGCGTGGCATAAGCATTTGCATAGTGCATACAAATGAACACTTACATAAGTGTATCGCACACCAGTCCAAGAATAAATAAGCACTAAGCTCCATGGCCTACTAGACAGACTTCACCACCGCATCCTGGTATATACCTCGATGATGAGTCACATCACCATCACCAACTAGATCGTCATGATAAGATCACATGCTGTCCCAGAGAGGCAAATCACTCCGCATGTCCTCCCAGAGAGGAAAAACACAATCACATGTCCTCCCAGAAAGTCAAATCACTTCACAAGCCCTCCTAGAGAGGCAAATCACTTCACAAAGTCTCCCACAAAGGCAAATCACTTCACAAGCCCTTTGTACAGGCAAATTAAATTCAAAGCCCTTTTCACAGGCACCAATCAAAGCCCTTTCTACAGGCACTGTTCCAAAGCCCTTCCTACATGTACAATCCAAAGTCCTTCCTACAGGCAAATCCAAAGCCCTTTCCACAAGTACCAATCCAAAGCCCTTTCTACAAGCACTAATCCAATCGAAGCCCCTTTTACAGGCACCAACCCAAGCCCTTTCCACACGCATATACTAAAGCCCCTCTTACAGGCAAACTCAAGCCTTCTCCAAAACCAAAAAGCCCCATTTGAGAGGATATCAGAGAAAGATAGAGAGAAAGACTGGAATGAGAAGATTTCGTAAAAACATAGCCCCTACAAAAATGACTTTTTGCCTAACTTCTTCTCGCCCAGGAAGTCTTCAAGATACGCTCCCAAAGGTTCTCGGACCGAAAATCACAAACACAGCACGACAATGTCAAATGCGAACTTTCAAAGTAAACATTCTCAAAATTGCAAGGACGATGGTGCTCAAAAAACCCGATAAAGTGAGATAAAATAAAGTGGTACAAGAAAAAATTGAAAGAGTAGAAAAGAGGATAAATCCCACAGTGCCAAAAGAAAAGAATATTGAAAAAACAGAAAAGGAAAAAAGATGGCAGCGAGAGCCACACCAAGAGTGACAGTTAGGCTAAAGAACCCAGGGCTACGTCTTGGGTGAGGAAGGCTGCTGACCTTGCGAAAAAAGAAAAAAAATAATAAATAAGCTACATTAAAAAGCTTTCAATCAATCAAGGAGGAATAAGGGTATCGAAAAACAGAAAATGATGCAGGCACAAAAAGTTATCCTCTTGCGAAGTCAGGAAACAATAAGCAGAATCGCACCCTAGTGACAAGGGAAAAAATGCCATGGAGGTTGAGCAAGGGCAAAGTTCAAAATTCATACACGAGGTTCGAGAATCGAGGAACGTAACTCCATCCTTTCTTAAGAAGAAAGAGGCCAGCCAAAAGTACTTCTTTTAAAAAAAAAAAGATCACACCAAAAATCTCTCTCTATGTCTTCTCAGAGACTCTCACCTCCTCAACATCAACCTTCATCCATTATCCTAGCCAGTAAGAATTCTCATTTCCATCGCAAATCATGAACCCGCACATCAACCATTATCCATGCTAGTAGGAGTTCTCATATCCTCAGCTGTAGACACCCCGATCCGTGACCCCCGCAAGAACCCTAACGACCTTCGATAACTACTGTTTTTAGGTCCGGGACCCACCCGAGCACCCGAAACTACCCTTGGTGGGTTTGTTGGCCAACAAACATATTTTTTAGAGAGATTGTCGCACGACATATCACATTGTCGCGCGACAATCCCTAATATGTCGCGCGACAATCATGTCTTGTCGCGCGACAAACCCCTCTGCACCCGACCAACCACTTTCTGACACATCACAGTGTCAGAACCATCACTTCAGCCGTTTGTCGCGCGACAATCATTCCTATGTCGCGCGACAAACCCCTCTGCACCCGACCAACCACTTTCTGACACATCACAGTGTCAGAATCCATCACTTCAGCCGTTTGTCGCGCGACAAAGAGATATGTCGCGCGACACTTGTCCTTTCTGGGGGAATGTCGCGCGACAATCTCTCCCGAGCACTATAAATAGGCCAACACCCCCATGGGTTCTAGACGGCAACTTCTCGCCACAATTTCTATACTAAAATTCCTTATTCTCTCTGATATTTTCTAATCTTTAAGCCTTCTCCGGAAGCATCTGCGATAACATTTATTTCCGCAAGAGTCTCGGATCTAATCTTGGCACCCGGTGTGCCACCTTCTAGAGTCAGACCGCTGGAAATATTTCTAAGAGGAAAAGCTAATATTCGCCGGAGGTCTTCTCTGCCGTATTATATTTTCTCTCTCTTATTCTTATATATATCGTCGGGAAGGTAACTAAAGTCTCTTCTAGTAATTAAAAAAGATATTTGTATATTAGTTTTATTGTAGACTTGTTTAGAACTCGATTTTTCTAACGGGGCGCTGCCCCGCACCCCGCGACCTGACCGGGCAGGTCGATCCCCGTCCTAATAAGCGAAGTGGCGACATAGTTGTGGTAGATTCCTAACGCGCTCGAAAAACAGGTTTTCATTAGTTATTTCCAGAAAGCAGTAGAATATCAGTAAAAGCATCCAAGTTTTCCAACATAGAATAAACATATAAGACCACTAGAGACCGAAAGGGCGGAATGGGTGCTTAACACCTTCCCAAACCGTAATATAGTTCCCGAACCCTATAGAATCCTGGTTTCGTAGACAAACGTGTAAAGAAAGGCTTATCTGTAGCCTTCCCTCTTACACAATCATTTTGTCCGTTTTCTCGTAAAACGTACTGGCGACTCTGAACGAACCCTCTTGCATCTAGAAATAGGATAGAGGGACTCCCGATATGAATTATCAACACATAGAAGCAAATGGAACAACGGAATCCTTTCCGATATTTTAGACGCCCACCAACGGGAACGAGAACCCGGGGGTCGCATTTGCGGATTCTCACAGTGGCGACTCCGCTGGGGACCGAGAGAACTAGGCTCTTATATGTGGACTTTTTGTTTATAAATATGTTGATTTGCATGCTTTTACTGCTTTCCCTACTTGCCCCCTGACGTGGCGCCTGGATTTTATTGTTGACCTGACCTAGAGGCGCAGTAGAGTCCATTCATTGACATAGACATATGTTTAGGATTTCCCATTTCTATTATTTTTATTGCAAAGAAATATCTTTTCAAATAAAAATGGCGTTTTCAAAATACACCTCAAAGATAAGATATATGTAAATTAAATCTTTTGAAAACTCTTGCTTTCACGCACATCACTATTCATGCATGGTTCTTACGAGTGTGATTTTTACCCCAAACCCTCGGAAGTATTATAAGTGAGTAGGGAGTTGGCTTGCTTGGGCCAACATAAACCGAAAGCATTTACTTCCACTTTCCTTGGCCAAGTACGCCCCCGAGGTATATCGAGTGACGAGAACACTCATGTACCCGGGAAGTATATCAAAAGATTCTTGCACGTACCCGCCCCTGGGGTATATCGCGAGGTCTTGCCAAATAGGAGGGAGCCTGAAGCCTTCACCTTGCATTACACCTGCGTTGCATATAGGAAGAGTCAAGATAGAACACTCTTATCTTTTTTTATCAACCGTGAGGAGTTCGTACCGCATAGGGCCTTGTCATGTATATCTCCCCCAGATATTGACGAGTACGGCCGGAGGCTGACCAACCTCCGTCGTAGAAATTTACAACGAGATCAGCTCGTTGTGACTTTTCCCGGTACATCTCCCATGAAAAGCAACTCAAGAGGAGAGATATTCCCAATTTTCATAAAATCAAAAGATGAGTTTTTAAAATTCGGGATAAGTAGGGTAACCCAAGGAGCACTTTGCTGCCTACCCTAAAACTCCCACCGGGAATTCACTCAAGTTGTTGTTGATGTGTCTTTATGAACACCCGAAACTTGATTTTCGTTGTTTTTCTTTCTCCGTGGTTTCTCTTGGCAGAAATGAATCACACCTTAGTCTTCCTTCATCTCCGCTATATCTACAGCCCTACGACGACAATCTGGAAGGTTGGACAGGAAGAGACTACACTGGTAGATTAGTTCGATCGAGCACTCCGACTATGTCGACTTCAAATCCGAATGACTCAGAGATCCGAGCAGTTGATCCGAATCTAGCAGAGGTACCGAGGGCTCCGCCTACCCTAGAAGAACTGCATCGCCTATTGATAACCGTCAGTAAGAATCTTGCAAGCCTCACTACAGAGCAACAGAGCACCCGAATTCGAATGGAAGAATTATCAGCCGAACGAACTGCGCCACCGGGGTTTGAACGACTACCACCGAATCGAGATCCGAATCAAGGGCAATCATCACAAGTACTCCCCCCAGTCCAAGGCACCAACCCACAGCAAACAGGTCCTATCCCAACAGGCCTCATTCAAACTGACCCCAATAACCAGAACCAATGGGCCCCGGACTCCGGCCCTACTTATCAGCAACAAGAACCACCCATCATCTGGCCGCAACCCCAAGTCCAACCAGGTCTCGACCTTCAGTACCCACAATGGCCACAAATCCCTGCACGACCTGTCATACCACCAGCCCTGGTAGCCCCTCACAATGAATACCCAGATATAAACCGACTCCGGACAGTATATGCAGAATCAGCTATAGCTCGGGAACAGCCCGATGAAGTATCTAGAGAGAATGAAGAAATGAAGAAACTAAAGGAACAGATGAGGGTCCTGCAGAAGGGAGTTTCCCTAATGAAAGGAGCAGACGAGGTTACTGATATGAATGCCTTCTCCCTCTACCCGAGGCAAGACTACCACAGGGGTTCAAACTCCCATCTATCACCAAGTTTACTGGAACCACGCCCCCAAAAACACATCTGCAATCATATATCCGATCCATGCAAGTATCTGGCTGTGGAGAACCTGAGTTGGCCCAGGCATTTCATATGACTCTCACGGGGGCAGCCCTGAGATGGTTTTTTGATTTAGAGAGGCACCACACGAAAACTTGGGGGGATATCGTCAAGGAATTCATGGCTAAATACGGGTCCAATGAAGAGTTGGAGGTCACCCGTAAACACTTAGAGATGGCCAAACAGGGTGAGAAAGAGAGCTTCAGTGATTTTGTTACCCGTTGGAGAGAATTGACATCCCAGATGTCCAAACGACCAGACGAAGAGGAGCAGTTAGAGATAATTCAGAAAAACTTCACTCCGGCTGTATTGACTTGTATGGGAAAGCACGTGTTCCCACATTTTCGAGCACTTTTAAGCATGGGATCCCAAGTAGAAGAAGAGTTGGCCAGAAAGGCGGACACCCAAACAAGGACTGCCTCATATACTGAGAAGAGCACGGCCACCCCCGTTGTAAACCAGCTAAACTCTTATCCGTACCAACAAAACCCTTTTCAGCAGCAACAACCCCAATTAACGTGGCCTATACAAACCGAAGCCTCCAATACATATCAACCCAATAAAAATAGAAAATTCAGCAACCTCCCCACAACCCTGACCAAAAGTCTTGAATTGCTACAGAATACGGGCCTGGTTACCCCACTCAACCCTCGTCCTCCACCAAATCCCGTCCCTTCTTCTTGGAGGATGAACGAGAACTGTTTATACCACCAAGCTGTGGGCCATGACACAGATAGATGTTTAGCCCTCCGACACCGCATCCAAGATCTAATCGAAGAAGGAAAAATCCCCGCACCAGGCGGACCAAATATAGCCAACAACCCGCTACAGTGAGTTTGCATCGCTAAATGAGAAACGGTGGAAGGCCGTATATCGTCATCATGGGGCTTTTAAAAGTGAAGACTCGGGGTATTTTTGGGAACGACGTAGTTTTGAAAAAGATGAAAAAAAAAAAAAATTGGCACGAGATCCGAGAGGAAAGTCCGGAACTGGGCCGTTCATCATTAATCAAACACGAAGGGAGCCGTAATAGTCACAGATATAGATGGTTAGATGTTACATTCAAGTAATAGCATGTATAATCCAGAACTACGTAAGCCTGAGCCCCAACTCACTTTTGTTTATGGAGGAAATACCACGGGGAACGTAGGCAACCTGAGAAGTTACTTCAGGCCCGGTTTAATTATTATGAAAAAAAAAAAAAAAAAAAAAAACTTTTTTATCTAACACCTCATTTTAGCCCCGAAAATAAGCCACATTGTATCCTCAGCCACTGGTGCAACTCGAGCTTCATTCAGGCCTCAGAGGACTCTGAGCCCACGAATTGAAACCATTACATTAGCTAAGGGACAACAGACAGATCTTGCACCACCAATTGCCAGATTGAACCAATGATGTCAGCCCGGAGGGGCTAAGAAAAGCTAAGCCATGCATAATTGAATTACCGAGCCAGTCGTCCATGCCACATACACTCCACAGATAGAGAGGTATGGGGAGTGATAAACTTGAGTCCCGAGGGTACCAGGGCATCTCGAGCTTTGATAGAAGAAAAGTCAGCATTTATACAGTAAAGAGGACTACAGAGATAAAAGAGTAAGTGTGGGGATGAAGGAAGGAAGAGAGGTGTATTTATCGGAGAAATCATACACATGTACTCATCGTTTGTCATGTAACAAACCTTGTTACAAATATATTTCTCCAACAGACAGGGTTCATTACTGCCAAAGAAACCACTTTTTCGCTTCTCACTTAGTTCCTTTCACTTTTGCAGGGGCCTGGTGGTCATTCTTATTATGTCATTATAGGCCTGTTTTACACCAGCATGTTTTTCTTTATATTGCACCCGAGGGTACTTTTATATAAATATAAATATGTGTAAGAAACCTGAGGGTACTTTGGTGTAATTATGAGAGATATAGGGTTATAAGGGTAAAATTATGTAATTTTCCAAACCTGAGGGTACTTTGGTGTAATTACAAGAGATATAGGGTTATAAGGGTAAATTGTGTAAATTTCCAAACCTGAGGGTACTTTGGTGTAATTATGAGAGATATAGGGTATAAGGGTAAATTATGTAATTTTTCAAACCTGAGGGTACTTTGGTGTAATTATGAGAGATATAGGGTTATAAGGGTAAAATTATGTAATTTTCCAAACCTGAGGGTACTTTGGTGTAATTACAAGAGATATAGGGTTATAAGGGTAAATTGTGTAAATTTCCAAACCTGAGGGTACTTTGGTGTAATTATGAGAGATATAGGGTATAAGGGTAAATTATGTAATTTTCCAAACCTGAGGGTACTTTAGTGTAATTATGAGAGATATAGGGTTATAAGGGTAAAATTATGTAATTTTTCAAACCTGAGGGTACTTTGGTGTAATTATGAGAGATATAGGGTTATAAGGGTAAAATTATGTAATTTTCCAAACCTGAGGGTACTTTGGTGTAATTACGAGAGATATAGGGTTATAAGGGTAAATTGTGTAAATTTCCAAACCTGAGGGTACTTTGGTGTAATTACGAGAGATATAAGGTTATAAGGGTAAATTGTGTAAATTTCCAAACCTGAGGGTACTTTGGTGTAATTACGAGAGATATAGGGTTATAAGGGTAAATTTTGTAAATTTCCAAACCTGAGGGTACTTTGGTGTAATTACGAGAGATATAGGGTTATAAGGGTAAATTGTGTAATTTTTCAAACCTGAGGGTACTTTGGTGTAATTATGAGAGATATAGGGTTATAAGGGTAAAATTATGTAATTTTCCAAACCTGAGGGTACTTTGGTGTAATTACGAGAGATATAGGGTATAAGGGTAAATTATGTAATTTTCCAAACCTGAGGGTACTTTGGTGTAATTATGAGAGATATAGGGTTATAATAAGAGGGTAAAATTATGTAATTTTTTAAAACCTGAGGGTACTTTTTTAGGGTAATTACGAGAGTTGTGGGCCTATGGGAAAAATTATGTAGTTTTCAAAACCTGAGGGTACTTTGGGTAGTTATGAGAGTTATATTGATTTTTAGAGTAAATTATGAGAGTCCTTAAGGTTTGAAAGGTAAAAGTATGTAAGTTTTAAAAATCGGATATTACTGCTGGGATGATTATGAGAATTAATGAATGTTTGTTTGAACATGCAGGAAACTGCGAATCAAGATCAACAAAACAGCATGGAAAGTATCCGCAGCCTGCAAGCAATACTTTTACATATCAAGTTATCGAACATGTTCAAACACCACTTCACTAGTACATGCACAACATACATTATCTTTCAATATATCACCAAACACGAGCATGCACATTTTTAGCACGGTCACGATCTACCCTATCATCCCTTGTCAATAGCATGGGAACTGCATTAACGAACACCCTGAGCATCCAGATACGGGAAAACTCGAGAAATGAGAAGCTAGAGAGAGAATAAGAGAATGAGAAGAAAAGAGCCCGCTTGTGGGACAAAAACCTACTCCATTGAACTGTCGCATGACCAATCATATCTCAAACTTGGCATTTTTTGGTAGGGGAACTTCAAGGTGGTTTTTCTTGACTTTTGTGCAGAAAAAACACACACTCGCACGATAATATCGAATGCATAATTTTAAGTCGTTTCTTCAAAAATCGCGAGAGTAAAACAGCCTACAAAAGAAATCCCTGATCTCTAGAAGACTGAAATCTAGCAATGAGAATGAGAAAATATCAGATAAGACGGGAATAGAAAAAATTGAAAGAGTAGAAAAGAGAAAAATCCCGCATGAGCGCCCAGAGCGAGCGAGAGAAACAGAATTGTATAGAGTGGCAGGGAGAGCCACACCAAGAGTGACAGCTAGGCCAAACCGGCTCAGGGCTTCGTCTTGGGTGAGTAAGGCTCCTGATCACGCCAAAACGGGAAAAGAAGCTCCTGGCCAAAAACAGAAAAGGCAAGAAAAGCTTCCCCGAACGAGGGAGAAATAAGGACATCGAAAAACAGAAAACGATGTGGGCCTGCGAAAATGCCTCAAAAATGGCCAATGAATATCAAAGAGATCAGAGACTCCTTCAAAACAGATTTCCTTCTCAGCTTGATAAAATCATAAACGACTTAGAAACAAGCAAACGGTTGAATCATTGCTACGCACGAAGTACAAGAATCAAGAAATCCATCGTGAAAACTCCTCTTTTGGAATAAAATAACTTACAAAACAAGTTTTCAGTTTTTCCCAGAGAAAGCAAAACTTTTATATTGGGTTTTTAAACTCCCAAATGAGCACTTTTTCCTCAGAGAACTCTCTCTTTAGCTTCTCATCAATTGCTACTATAGAGAACCAAACTCACAAGTCCTTTCTACAGGCACAAGCCCTCTCCGGAGGCAATCCATTCACATAAGCCCTCTGCGGAGGCAATCCAATCACTAAGCCCTTTTTAGGCGAAAGTCTTTTCCGGAGGCATCCATTCACATAAGCCCTTTCTACAGGCAAAACCTCACTCACAAGTCCTTTCTACAGGCACAAAGCCCTTTCCGGAGGCAATTCATTCACATAAGCCCTCTGCGGAGGCAATCCGATCACTAAGCCCTTTTTAGGCGAAAGTCCTTTCCGGAGGCATCCATTCACATAAGCCCTTTCTACAGGCAAAACATCACTCACAAGTCCTTTCTACAGGCACAAGCCCTCTCCGGAGGCAATCCATTCACATAAGCCCTCTGCGGAGGCAATCCAATCACTAAGCCCTTTTTAGGCGAAAGTCCTTTCCGGAGGCATCCATTCACATAAGCCCTTTCTACAGGCAAAACCTCACTCACAAGTCCTTTCTACAGGCACAAGCCCTCTCCGGAGGCAATCCATTCACATAAGCCCTCTGCGGAGGCAATCCAATCACTAAGCCCTTTTTAGGCGAAAGTCCTTTCCGGAGGCATCCATTCACATAAGCCCTTTCTACAGGCAAAACATCACTCACAAGTCCTTTCTACAGGCACAAGCCCTCTCTGGAGGCAATCCATTCACATAAGCCCTCTGCGGAGGCAATCCAATCACTAAGCCCTTTTTAGGCGAAAGTCCTTTCCGGAGGCATCCATTCACATAAGCCCTTTCTACAGGCAAAACATCACTCACAAGTCCTTTCTACAGGCACAAGCCCTCTCCGGAAGCAATCCATTCACATAAGCCCTCTGCGGAGGCAAACCAATCACTAAGCCCTTTTTAGGCGAAAGTCCTTTCCGGAGGCATCCATTCACATAAGTCCTTTCTACAGGCAAAACATCACTCATAAGTCCTCTCTACAGGCTAAAGCCCTCTCCGGAGGCAAGTTCCCAACACAAGCCCTCGAAAGAGGCAAAATTACTCATGAAAAGCCCTCCCAGAGGCAATTTTGTTTACTTACTTACAGATCAAAAGCCCTCCCAGAGAGGCACAGTGTAGCAACGGTAGTCCTCCCATCTGAGGCGCAATGGTAGTCCTCCCACCTGAGGCGAGAAGATCAAAAGCCCTCCCAGAGAGGCACAGTGTAGCAACGGTAGTCCTCCCATCTGAGGCGCAATGGTAGTCCTCCCACCTGAGGCGAGAAGATCAAAAGCCCTCCCAGAGAGGCACAGTGGAGCAATGGTAGTCCTCCCACCTGAGGCGCAATGGTAGTCCTCCCATCTAAGGCAAGTGGAGCAAATGGAAGTCCTCGAAAGAGGCAATGAGGTATCAAAAGCCCTCTTCGGAGGCAAAACCAAACACAAACCCTCTCCGGAGGCATTCATAAACACTTCTGCATGCGTACACTCTCTTAGGGTTCTTGCGGGAGCCACAAATCGAAGTATCTTCCAGTCGCCTCAATTCCTTGCAAGCAAGGAGCTTGAGTCGAGAGGGTCTGTAGACACCCCGATCCGTGACCCCCGCAAGAACCCTAACGACCTTCGATAACTACTGTTTTTAGGTCCGGGACCCACCCGAGCACCCGAAACTACCCTTGGTGGGTTTGTTGGCCAACAAACATATTTTTTAGAGAGATTGTCGCACGACATATCACATTGTCGCGCGACAATCCCTAATATGTCGCGCGACAATCATGTCTTGTCGCGCGACAAACCCCTCTGCACCCGACCAACCACTTTCTGACACATCACAGTGTCAGAACCATCACTTCAGCCGTTTGTCGCGCGACAATCATTCCTATGTCGCGCGACAAACCCCTCTGCACCCGACCAACCACTTTCTGACACATCACAGTGTCAGAATCCATCACTTCAGCCGTTTGTCGCGCGACAAAGAGATATGTCGCGCGACACTTGTCCTTTCTGGGGGAATGTCGCGCGACAATCTCTCCCGAGCACTATAAATAGGCCAACACCCCCATGGGTTCTAGACGGCAACTTCTCGCCACAATTTCTATACTAAAATTCCTTATTCTCTCTGATATTTTCTAATCTTTAAGCCTTCTCCGGAAGCATCTGCGATAACATTTATTTCCGCAAGAGTCTCGGATCTAATCTTGGCACCCGGTGTGCCACCTTCTAGAGTCAGACCGCTGGAAATATTTCTAAGAGGAAAAGCTAATATTCGCCGGAGGTCTTCTCTGCCGTATTATATTTTCTCTCTCTTATTCTTATATATATCGTCGGGAAGGTAACTAAAGTCTCTTCTAGTAATTAAAAAAGATATTTGTATATTAGTTTTATTGTAGACTTGTTTAGAACTCGATTTTTCTAACGGGGCGCTGCCCCGCACCCCGCGACCTGACCGGGCAGTTCGATCCCCGTCCTAATAAGCGAAGTGGCGACATAGTTGTGGTAGATTCCTAACGCGCTCGAAAAACAGGTTTTCATTAGTTATTTCCAGAAAGCAGTAGAATATCAGTAAAAGCATCCAAGTTTTCCAACATAGAATAAACATATAAGACCACTAGAGACCGAAAGGGCGGAATGGGTGCTTAACACCTTCCCAAACCGTAATATAGTTCCCGAACCCTATAGAATCCTGGTTTCGTAGACAAACGTGTAAAGAAAGGCTTATCTGTAGCCTTCCCTCTTACACAATCATTTTGTCCGTTTTCTCGTAAAACGTACTGGCGACTCTGAACGAACCCTCTTGCATCTAGAAATAGGATAGAGGGACTCCCGATATGAATTATCAACACATAGAAGCAAATGGAACAACGGAATCCTTTCCGATATTTTAGACGCCCACCAACGGGAACGAGAACCCGGGGGTCGCATTTGCGGATTCTCACATCAGCAGATCATCAACTCTCAACCTTTATCCTAGCAAGTAGGAATTCTCATCTCCCAAGCAGGCCATCAATCATCATATTCCCAGAAAACATACACCATACAAGAATCACTAATAGAACAATCCCACACAGTCCGTTAAAGCAGGGGCTCACCCTCTGCACGGTTCACAAGTCCGTTAAAGCAGGGGCTCACCCTCCATACGGTTCACATAGTCCAGTTCACAGTTCGTTAAAGTAGGGCTTACCCTCTACGCAGTTCACAAGTCTGTTAAGGCAGGGGCTCGCCCTCTACGCAGTACACAAGCCCGTTAAAGCAGGGAATCGCCCTCTACACGGTTCACAAGCCCGTTAAGGCAAGGGATTGCCCCTCTACACGGCTCACAAGCCCATTAAGGCAGGGATAGCCTTCTACACGGTTCACAAGCCCGTTAAGACAGGAGATCACCCTCTACATGGTACACAAGCCCGTTAAGATAGGGGTTTGCCCTCTACATAGCCCACAAGCCCGTTAAGGCAGGGATCGCTCTTTACACGACCCACAAGCCCGTTAAGGCAGGGATCGCCCTCTACAAGGCCCACAAGCTCGTTAAGGCAGGGATCACCCTCTACACGGCTCAAAAGCCCGTTAAGGCAGGGGATCGCCTTCTATACGGCTCACAACCCCGTTAAGGCAAGGGCTCGCCCTCTACACAGTTTATAAGTTTGCTAAAGCAGGGGGCTCACCCCTCTACATGGTTCACACATCACAGCAAGGCACATGATATATTCCAAATATCGCCCATCTATCCCTAACAGAAATAAACAGCAGAGCACGACATTATTCGCATTGCATGGTTTTCAAAATATCATTTGTGATTCATATGAGTGCCAAAAAATATTGCGTTCTCGTTATCATCCTGGTTTCTTTGCTTCACAAAAAACCTAGGTTGAAAGGGTCTGTGAACACCTCATTTTGCGACCCCTGCAAGAATTTCAAACTCTAAAGAAACAAGCATGCATGCATGCACGAGCATTTCTAGATGCACACATACTATGTAAATATGATACAGGTCAAAGAAGGAAGCCAAAAAGAAGCCCGGATAAGAAGTTACGAGAATCACTGAAAACTGTCTAAATCGAAAACCATCAAAACTCCTGAAAACTTGTGAAAGGAAAGTAAAAACTTTATGATCATCCTCAAACTTTGAGGGTTGTTATACATTACCATAAGGAGTAGCATACTCAAAAATCAGCTCGATCCGACAGTCAGATCTCCGAAAATTCAGAAAATCATGAGTTTATTTCGGGTGATCAAATGGAAGTCTTCTTGAAGTTAAAATGGTATGAAGTTTGGTCAATAGATAGGTTTCATTATGGGGAAGAACATATTCAAAGCATAACTTTGTCAGACATGGGATCATCAAGAATCAATTTGTCTATCGTGCAATTCTAGTCGAAATGTCCTTCATAGCAAATTAAAATAAATAGAGGCCTTCCCGAATTCTGATCGACCTAAAATTTGGATAAAATCTAGAAAACATTTGGAGGGAAAACAAATCTAACATTTAGGAAAATCCAACGGCTGAAAGTTCAATTGTGGAGGTTGTTGTACACAAGTACGTTTCCTACGCGGGAACAAACGCTTTGTACTAACCCGAGGAGACCGAGTCTTTCCCGAAATCCGATTGTCTTCAAATTTTTACAGAGTCTAGATGACTTATATTTTAAATATATATCCAAAAATAAGAATGATCCAATGGTTATAACGTGACTTGTCGTGCAAACAAGTGACCTTATCTATAACAAATACCTTTCCTACGCGGAAACAAACTCTTCGTACCAATCATATAAAAATGGAACCTTCTCCAAATTTGATCAACCTAAAATTTTGACATGTTCTATAAGACTTATATTCCCAACACATATCCAAAAATCAGAATGATCCAACGGTGGGAAGGCTACGCGATAAGCTCCAAGAGTCCTGGTTGTAATATATTTTCTTGCTCTCCAAGCATTTTTTTAACTTATTTTTCATCAACAATCAAGGTTCATCAACAATCAAGGAGGCTCAGGTATAATTTTCTCTCTCTTCTTTTATTTATTCGTCAGTTTTATAATTTATACTCTTGCGTGCATACTTTCTATCACTTGATAGCTTTTCAAAACCCTTTTTCAAATTGTTTTTCAAAACTAAAGGCGTATAATAAACTCTAATCCAATTTCAAAATAGTATTATTACTTTCTTACATTTTCAAAAGTTCAGATTAGCGGTATTGTCATACGAAGGAATCGATAATCGCTATATATTCAATCTAACTCATAGATTGCGGTGTATATGTGATGAATACTCGATGATGAGAGCACTAGTGCCATTTATACCGTTTTAATCAATAGACTATGGTACACGATTAGTTAACTCGCCTCATATCATATTGAGTATAAGATTTCACATTGAATCAGTTTCCGAAAAGCTCAATGCTTTACAAAATCACTTGTTTCACTGTATCTATTATTATCAAATTCTCTTTTTCAAATCACATACACACTTATATTTAAAATCATGGGCGAATTAGGAAACACATCGTTTTTATCCCATCCCCAAAATTCCGATTTCTAAGGCAAGCACGAAAAGCTGTAAAGTAATAGCAATAGCATGCAAAAACTGAATTATAACACACGCATATCCTACTCAAGAGACCAAAATGGCGAATTGGTTGCCTAACACCTTCCTGATTAGTAACTTAATCCCTGAACCTTCGAATCAACTAGTTTCGCATACATTGTGTATAAGAGGATATTTAGTTCATAAATACGTCTCTTTTACACAAACCTTTTTGGTTGTTTAGTAAAACAAAATGGATCCTTTTATTCTTTTCAAAATTGATTTTTAAAGCAACAACAGAATCGCCGCCCACGAGGACCCCCGGGCGTCGAGAACGCGGGTTCTCACAGGCATCTTCAGAAAAATTGTCGAAAACGTAAGGCGTAAGCATCGTTCGAAAAAAAAGGTAAGCATTTAGTTTGCGTATGTTTCGAATCAAATCTTACTGAAGTTCCTTTTAATACTTGGTGGGTTAATTTTTGTTCTACCATTCATGTTTGAAATACAATACAGGGTTTATTTACGACCCAAACCATAACAAGGCCAAGTGAGCATTATATTTACATGAAAAATTAGGTCAAGGTTCCGGTTGAAGCTATTTGATTTATGTTTAGACGCAGGCTATTATTTAGATTTACCACAGACTTTTTATGTGCCTTCTATTTCTAAAAATTTGTTTTATTTTTGTCAAGATTTGATTGTGATAGATTTTCTTTTAAGTTTAGTAATAAATGTTTTAGTTTGTTTCAAAATACACATTTTATTGGTTCTAGAGTGTTATATAATGGATTATACAAACTAAAACGTGATAATTCATTTGATGAAACTTTATTAACTTTGCATTTGAATGTTGAAACAAAGCGTAACTTAATTAATGAGAATTCGTCATTTTTGTGGCACATCTCCAAAGAAAGATTAAAGAGATTAATAAAAGATGGAATTTTGACAAATCTAGATTTTACTGATCTCAGAGTGTGTACATATTGTATTAAAGTAAACAAACTAAACACACTAAGAAATGTGCTATAAGAAGTTCTGAGTTTCTTGAAATTATCCACACGAATATTTGTGGGCCTTTCCCCACTTCATGTTCAGTGGATGAAAATATTTTATCATTTTATAGATGACTTTTCATGTTATGGTTATGTCTATTTATTAAGTGAAAAATCTCGAGCAGTGAACCCTCTTGAAGTGTACATTACTGAGGTAGAAAGTCAATTAAACAAAAAAGTGAAAGTTATAAGATCTGATAGAGGTGGTGCACATTATGGAAAATATGATGAGTCCGGTTAATGTCCAGGACCTTTTGCTAAATTTTTTAAAAAATATGGCATTTGTGCACAATACACTATGCCAAGAACGCCATAGTATAATGGTGTTGCTGAAAGGCGAAATCATATTTTAATTGAAATGGTTAGGAGTACGTTAAGTAACTCCACAATACTCGAATCTTTATGGAATGAAGCCCTAAAAACCGCTATGTATGTATTAAACCGGGTACTTAGTAAGGCAGTTCAAAAAATTCGTTTTGAGTTATGGACTGGAAGGAAACCTAGTTTAAGGCATCTCCACATTGGGGATGTTTAGTGGAACTTAGGATTTATAATCCATATGAAAAGAAATTGGATTTTTAAAGCGATAAGTGGTTACTTCATTGGTTACCCAGAAAAATCCATGGGGTATAGGTTTTAACTGTCATAATCATAGTACAAGAATTATAGGAACCGGCGATGCCAGATCAATTAAAAATGGTGACATTAGTGGGAGTGTTGAAACGCGAAAAATTATTTTTGAAGAAAATATGATAAATGTCCCTTTACCTTTACATTCTAAATAAGTTATAGTTCTTATTGTTATTAATGAAATTAACAATAACGAACAACAATAGGATCTTCAACCACTCCATAACGAAACTGTTGCTAATGAACACATAATAGAAGAACCACAAGAAATACCCTAATGAAGATCTCGTAGATAAAAGAAATATGGTTTTTCAGATGATTATATGGCTTATCTACAATAATCTGACTTTGATATAGGGACACATAAGGATCCAATTTCATACATAGAAGCCATAAAATATAATAATTCTAGTAAATTGATTGATGTTATGAATGAAGAGTTTAAATCAATGGACCAAAATGGAGTTTGGGATACGTAGAATTATTTAAAGGATGTAAGAAAGTTGGCTATAAATGGGTCTTTAGGACCAAACATAATAGTAAAGGCAATGTTGAATGGTATAAAGTCCAACTAGTGGCCAAAGGTTTTACTTAAAAAGAAGGCACTAATTATAAAAATACATTTTCACCTGTATCCAAAAAGTATTCCTTTAGAATTATTATGGCATTGATGGATCACATTGATTTAGAGTTATACCAAATGGACGTGAATACTACTTTTCTTAATGGAAATTTAGAGGTTGATGTTTATATGGACCAACTTGAAGGATTCTCTATAAAAGGAAAATAACATATGGTTTGCAATCTTAAGAAATCAATAGATGGTCTTAAACAAGCTTCCTGCTAACGGCATATTAAGTTCAATGATACCATTGTTTCTTTCGTATTTAAGGAAAACACGGTTGACCGTTGTATATATTTGAAGGTTAGTGGGAACAAGTTTGTATTTTTGATTATGTATGTTGATGACATTTTACTTGCTAGTAGCGATTTTGGTTTATTACATGAAACGAAAAAAATTCTTTCTAAGAACTTTGAAATGAAAAATATGGGTGAGGCAGCCTATGTGATAGGAATTGAAATTACTCGAGATTGTTAATGAGGAATTTTAGATTTGTCTCAGAAGTCTTATATCAAAAGAGTTCTTGAGATATTTGGTATAGAGAATTGTTCAGCTAGTGATGCTCCTGTTCAGAAATGTGATAAATTTAGTCTTATGCAATGTCCAAAGAATGATTAGGAACGAAATAAAATGGAAAAAATTCCTTATGCTTCGGTTGTAGGAAGTCTTATGTATGCATAGACTTGTACCAAACTTGACATCAGTTTTGCAATTGGTGTTTTGGGTAGATATCAAAGTAATCCTGGTTTTAAGCATTAGAAGGTTGCGAAGAAAGTGATGAGGCACTTGCAAGGAACAAATTATTACATGCTTACCTTTAGAAGGTTTGATAGTTTAGAGGTGATAGGATATTCAGACTCATATTTAACAGTAGAAAATCCACTTTTCGTTATGTTTTTCTATAAGTCAGAGGTGCAATTTCATGGAAACGTGCAAAATAGTCTATTATTGCATCATATACTATATATGTCGAATTTATGACTTGCTTTAAGGCCAAAATTCATGGTTTATGGCTGTGAAATTTTATCTCATGACTTGGAATTATCGACTCTATTGCCTAATCGTTGAGAATTTGTTATGATAACGCTGAAGCTGTTTTTTTTTCCAAAAACGACAGGTATTTGGACGGTGTTAAACACATGGAGTTGAAATATCTTGTTGTTAAGGAAAAAGTTCAAAAACATAGAGTATCTATATAACATATAAGTACACAACTTATGATTGCAGATCCATTAACCAAGGGATTGCCACTTAAGACATTTGAGGATCATGTTGCTAGTATGGTTCTAGGATATATCCCATAAATTATGCATGAATTTTTTAATTAATTGTTTCTATAAGATATTTTGAGATTTCATTATTAGATGTTTCTATTTTTATATCGTGTTTTTTAATAAGTATATACATTAAGTCTTATGGACAATTGATAAAAAGAAGTCGTTATAATTAAAAGACATTATTGTTAACCATTTATATGCAATATAAATTAGCCTATATACCTGGCTTACGAACTATAGTAACAGACTAATAATGTTGTAATACATGGAAGGAAATGTGTTGTATTATTGACATATAACCGCTATGACTCATATTAGTAATCGTTAAATTTCATAATCGCTAACAGTTTGACACTTTTATCGAAAGATGCACACATTTACATGAGGCCGTGCGATCTCGTCACGTACGTTGATGTTGTTAAAATGTTAATTGTAGAAGATCCAATATACTCGTATACTCTCATAGACAAGGAATAGTGGGTGACTCCACTCTACCTGGCTGTAGAAGATGATTTGATGAATTAATGGAGGTGATACTAAAAACTTGGAAATCACCTGCTTACGGTGGTCCAAATGGTAAAACATATTGTGCCCACCGGCACATGGGTCGGGCCCAAGGCACTAGCTGGGCCTGCCTGTTCGCACATATAATAACAATATTGTCTTAAACTTAAACACTTTTTGGGCCACATGTGTGGGGTTTTACTTAAAAGGCCTTGTTACTATGTGGTAACACTCTCCCACTTATATACCCATATTGAGTTCTACAATTTTTCTATGTGGGGTCAATGGTTTGAGCCAACAATTCTCAACAATCTCCACATTGGATCAAACCAATCCACATTGGCTCCATATTGAACTAACATCGGTCCACTTGACTCCACCAAGACCTATACCTTAGTCCACCATGGATCCACCTTCGAACTGTCACCACTCAACAATATCTGTAAGATCGTTCACCTTTGGTCAATGCCGCTCGAGGTACACCCTATTTCACCTTACTCGAAGAACTTGGGTGTATATAGGGTATAGCAACTCTACCATCGGCTTCTCCGAGTTTAACTTCACCATAGGCTCCAATAAGTCCAGCTACTAGGACACTTTTTGTATCGACTTATCACCTTAGGTAATATCGAGTTTTTCCTGACTCCACCGAGTCCAGTTATCAGTACTGCTTCACAAGTGCATGGATTCACCATTGACCTCTTATACAAATTGTTGTATCCACTGGCACACGGGTCGGGCCCAGGACACCAGCCGGGCCCGCCGATTTGCACACATAGTAACGATATTGTCCCCAACTTAAACACCCTTGGGCCACAGGTGTAGGGTTTTATCTTAAAAGGCCTCGTTATTATGTGGTGATACTCTCTTACTTATATACCCATGTTGAGTACTATAATTTTTCTATGTAAGATTAATTGTTTGAGCCAACCATTCTTAACAATATCCACATTGGATCAAACCAGTCTACCTTTGACTGCACCTTAGACTAACACCAGTCAACTTGGCTCCACCTAAACCTATACCTTAGTCCATCTTGAATCCACTTTTGAATTGTTTATGTAGATCACCACTCAACACTGTCCGCAAGATCGTCCACCTTTAGTCAATGCACATTTCGCGGTATACCTTATTTTACCTTACTCGAGCAACTTGCACAACCACCTTAACAGTAATACCCCAGGTGTACGTAAGATATAGCGACTCCACCCCCAGCTTCTTCGAGTCCAACTCCACCATAGGCTCCACTGAGTCCACCTATCGGGACGATTTTTATAGCGACTTATCACCTTGGGTTCTACTGAGTTCGTCCTAGCTTTACCAAGTCCAGTTACCGATACTGCTCCATAAGTGCGTAGATTCACCATCGACCTCTGATACCAATTATTGTACCTACTGGCACATGGGTCGGGCCCAGGGCACCAACTGGGCCCGCCGACATTTTAGGTCACAGGTGTGGGGTTTTAACTTAAAAGGCCTCGATATTATGTGGTGACATTCCCCCACTTCTATACCCGTGTTGAGTTCTACAATTTTTTCACATGGGATCAATGGTTTGAGCCAACCATTCTTAACAAAACATCTTACATGGAGCTATAATTTCCAACTGCAAAAGTATGAATTTTTGCTCTTCTGTTGATACAACAATTATTATGTGACATATTTTCACAATTTTTTTTGATTTTGCACCCTATATTTTATCATATAATTTGAGTTTGCATCTCATATTATATTTTCTTTGAGATTCCACCCTGCCATTAATGAGTTCCTTTATATGGGATTATGATACTTTTTTCTTAATTGAAATACCCTTATGGCTTTTCATCATACATTTTTAATTTATATTTGTCTTTGCACCCCATTATTCAAAATTGCAACTTAAAAATAGATCATTACAAGTACATTTCTAGTAAATATATGTTAGATTTGTGTCTATGTACATATTGTTGACCTTAAAGTCAATTAATCTTATTTTGATAATGACAATAAGTTAACATAGTGTTATTTAACCTGTGTGCTCAATTGATGTTAGCTCTTAACAATATATTTACCGACCAAATTTAACTTCGAACTGAAAACGTCAATTCCTATTCAAGCTCAACACTTGCTTCAACTCACATGAAATGAACTCAAATGACCTCCATGTGCTATACAAATAATCACAACCAAGAGAGGATCAAGATCAACAAACAAGTGAAAAAACGTACAAGAAAATCAAACATTTCGAAGACTTGAATTATTAACAAATAGAGTGAGTGCTTAGATTTTATGTAAAAGTTATCATTGATTAATTATGTAGCTCTTAAGATGATTTAGCCATGTTAAGATTGATTGAAACTAGTTTTCACTTTGAAAATGCTTTTTACCGAAAACTAGTCATCTTGAAAAATTCAATTTAAATTCATATGAATGATTTTTGATACAAAAACTATATTAGAAGTCTTAGAAACCTATTTTTGACATTCCCCAAGTATTAAAATCAATTTTGGAGTCAAAATACAAAAGTTGAAAAATTGCACAAAACCTCCATACTCCATAGCAATGTAGTCGACTACATTACTATTCAAGGAGTCGACTCCATGAACTATGTGGGAGTTGACTTCATCAAGGAAATATAGCCATTGGAGATTTCTTGCTAGACTAGTTTTGTGCTACAACCACCTTCAACCACCCCAAACGGCCATATTGTTTCCCAAACTATATATATGACTTCTAAAACACTTTTTGGGCACTCTTACTAGCTTTGAACATCATTTATTGCCAAAAATCATTCTTGAGAGTTTTACTTGAAAATATCAAAATCTTCACTTCATCAAATCATAAATTCTTGAGCTATCATTCTTGATCAAACTTGATAACCTCTAGTGTGAGCTTAATTTGTATTCTTCATACACTTGAGTGTTATTGTGCTTTGGTGTGTATCACCAAAAACTTATTCTTCTAAATTCAAGAGAGGTTTATCTCTTAGAAAAGCAAGAAGTTGTTCTTGTGTTGAGTGTTGTGAGGTAGCAACATTTGTAAGAGTTTGAATACTTGTAGTGGTTTGATCTTCACCTGGAAGAAGATCGGTATTAGTGGAAACTCTCGGGGAACTAACGGAGCGCGGAAGTAGGGGCTAACAAGTCGAACTGTGTGGACAAAAAGTCTTTGACTTATATTGGTTTTATCTTTCTATCTCTTGATCTATTATATATTGCTATATTTATTCATTGTGATTGGAACTACCTTGGTATCTTACTTGCTTGATTGATATAGACATTAAACATTTTTAAAACGATTTTAAAAATTCGTTTTAGTTTTTAAAAAACCTATTCACCTTTCCTTTAAGGTATTTTCCGACCTACACATATATCTTGTAATATTTATGGGTCTTGTAATTAAATGTGACTAATTACTTTAAGTTTTATACATGATTAATTTAAAACTTTATATAAATATTTACCTAAGATGCTTTTGATTGATTTATGTCCACTTTATATTCATTATCTATTAGCATTGATTTAATGAACACTTAGCTTATCAAGATGCTTGGCATTAATTTGATTTATGTCCACTTTAATTTATTTATTTTTACTCAAAGTAGACAATAATATATGATATTAAAATATATGTAATTAGATATATGATAATTAGTAAAAATGATCCCTAAAGTTTGACCCGAATCTCTTGCTCGTCCCTAAAGTTCAATTTTTTGTTGAAGCATCCTTAAAGTTTCTAGTTTTCCCTCAATTATCCAAACTGGATGTCTTGTTAAAAAGATGGATGAAAAATACGCATGATTGTCATGAGCCACTCTTTTAAAGGGCATTTTAACCGAAATTAGAAATTTTAAGGATGATTCAACATAAAATTAAACTTTAGGGACAAACAAGAGATTTGGGTCAAACGTTAGGGGTCATTTTATCTAGTTACCCTTAGATATATGTTTATCATATAAATTAAAAATTATTAAGATGTTTAGTCTACTACTCTCATACAATCTTAATTTCATCTCTAATTTTATTTCTAATTATTATTTATAACACATCTTTTGGGGTTTTCATGTAATTACATTTATTTTGCAAAGTAAAATAAAGTTGTATCACAATATAACAAAATAATAGGACACTTATATGAGAGTGTCTAAGAAGTGTCAAGTTCTAAACAAAATTTTATATATATATATATATATTTTTATTATGAACATGTGAGAAGAGGTGTTGTGCACGTGCATGTGCCCATTTAGTGTTGGTGTTATACATATGCCCATGAAGTATTGGTGTTTGACACGAGTATAACACAAATCAGGGGCGGACCCAGGATTTTTAGATGGGGTGGGCTGAATTAACACAAAAATTTATGACAATTTTTTAAGCAAAAAATTTATTCCTACAGTGAATTTTTTTTTAAAAAAAAATAATATAGTTAAATGTAATTCTTTTTTATGGAAGAAAATTAGTATTCATAAAAATTATATTAAGAGAGAGAGGCTCTAGTTTGACAACAACACAAAACTTTTTAATTTATTTGATTCTTTGTGGGCTAATTGTGGGCTGGGGTGGGCTGGACTGGGTTAATTGTGGGCTGGAGTGGGCTGGACTAAGGAATTTATTGGTCTAATAGTATTTTCTTTATATAACTAGTGGGGAAAAAAAATCTTGGGCTGGGCTGGAGCCCTCTGGGCCAGGGCCCAGTTCCGCCCCTGCACAAATACATCAACTTTTAAGTACTATCTGTGTTTCGTAAATAAAAGGTAATACAATATCATCTTGCAAGTAATTATATGATTTATGTTGGGGAGAATTTCATCTTTTCTCATATAAAAATAATTTTGAAAATGAATTTGAAATAACCTTAGTCTATTCAACTACATCATGAAATGATAATTTTAAATATTTTATTTGTACTATTTTCTAACCTTTTATACAAACGCATTTTTGTTACCAAAATGTCATTATGACTTTTCAATTGAATGAATAATTGTAGATGGAATAATGACGCATTTTATTCATGCATATATATCACGTAATATATTGAAATGTGCTTGTAATATATTTTTAAATTGCAATGAAGACCATCTCTATTCTATCTTTTGAAATATAGGGTGAATACGCAAATAGAAATTAAATATAGTGTGAAGCCATTGGTCAAGAAAAAAATGACTTATCATCAGCTAAAATAATCCACTAATGACAGATTAAAAAAATCAAAAAAATAAAATAAAATATGGGGTGCAAAGTAATTTTTTTCCTATTTTCACCCTATAGTATAATTACTCTTACCCGTGAGGGTGGAGTCAAAAAGAAGAGAACATATGATTGTATTATTGCTCTTGAATGCTGGCCAACACTCATCCTATACCATATGTTTGGATGGAGTAATTCTGAAATTTATAGAAATTGTAAGTGATAGAACTTACAATTCTATCATTTAAAATTCTTTCAATTGTAATTTCTCATATTTGAACGTCTTGTATGTAAAATTTAAAAAATAAAATGAATTACAATATTACTTGTTTTAAGTTAAAATTTGGAGAATGACACCTCATACCACAGAATTTTTAGCAAATTTATCGCGTGTAAAATTTCAATTTTTTCACTAATTTTACCAAACAATGGACTTTCATTTTTCCGCCCTCCAAATTCCGACTTTTGCTCAAATCCCAAGGTTTTTTTCTCCATCCAAACACAAGGATAAGATCATTGATAGTGAAGTTATTATTATTTTTTTTAAATTAAAAAAACCGTGTTTTAATCCCTTTTTTCTAACAATAACCCAAAATTACATATAATATCCTCTCTTCTTCTTCTTCTTCTTCTTCTTCTTTTGTTCTTTTCCCCCCTTTTTAGTGAAGGGCTTGTTTTGATCACCTGTGTAAGTACTTTTTACCGAGTCTAAGACAAAAAATAAAATAAAATATTTTTTTTTTCCTTTTTGAGTAATTTGTATTATACGGACCGGCTGGTGTTCACGAGAGCTAAAAAGCCCCCAAGACATAAAAGTGCAAAAACTTAAGCTCAAGCTAAATCTAACATCCAAATAGCGGTTACCGCCCTGGGTTTAGTTCTGGGGTCGATTGGGAGCTCCCCATGTCGAATCCTGGCAGCTGCAAAAACATTCTATGGTCAGCAGTATTATGGTCCAAACTGCAAAGGAGGATTAGTCGAGGTGCACGAAAGTTGGCCCGGACACCGCCTGGCAATACACCAAAAAAAAAATCTAACATCCAACAAACTATTTAATTAGCTAGACAATACAATGTCCTATTTAATTAGCTAGACAATACAATGTCTATTGTTCGTTTCTAACATGTTGGACGTAGGACGATATCCATTATATTGTCCGAAGGTTTTTTATCTTTTCTTTCCTTTTTTTTTTTTTTCAAAGTTCATGGGTGGATGATATAGTATTTGCCGCCTGAAACTCCATTACTGGGACAATATATATTGTTTATATCGTCTGAGATTAATTTGTTGAATTACTATTATTTATTTTTTGAGAGGGCTTAGAAGATTTAGGTAATGTCGTCTTAGCACTCCAATTAAATCTTTAACATCCCAGTACGATAATGTGAATAGGTACAACTAAAAATAAATGATTAGTCAAGATTATATACCTAGCTACAAATAAAAACACATTGACCAGTAATCATCAGTTATAAGTATTAAAATTATTTGTATTTTTTATAGTAGCTTAATTTGCTGTTTTTGTTTATATTATTCAATAATTTTAGAGAGGGTATGACTCTTGGAACTCTTAATAAATCTTCTAACACTTTAATATAATTTTTAGTGACATTTTTTTTACTTTTAAAAAAACTTTATTTATATTTGAGCCTGTCATAACTTTTATTATTCTTTGCCATGACAATTAATTATACTTTTTTTTTTCAAAGTCACTTGACTTGAATTTTTTTTATTTGTTTTTAAAGAAAAGGCCACAGCCCAAAAATTTATTAATAAAATGAAACCAATTACACCCCTCTCATTCTTCCCAAATTAGCTAAACCACTTCTGTCAATCTTCAAAATGCCCTTCAGTTTTTAAGGAATATTACATATATTAAACCTCAATCTTTTACCTTCTTTACAACCGATATTAGACAAACAATCAGCTGCCATGTTGTTCTCTCTAAAAGCATGATTGATTGAGTAACTACATTGCCTTAGCAAAACCATCAATTCTCTAAAAAGAGAAGCAACATTCCAAGGGAACAACACAATTCTCTATTAAATTTCGGAGCTTCAATTCCAACCCAAAACCAATTGGTAATGGGTGGAGTAACCCCTAAATCTTATATATTGCTTTGTGAGGATCTATTTTTCCGATGTGGGATTGATAGTCTCTCTATCAACAATGAAAGAATTTCTGCTCCACACAATCCTGAACACCCTGAAGCAAAGCCTTAAGTCTTTGCAAACAGGTTGGTTGTGTGGCCATAAAAATCAGCTTGGGCCCATAAAAGATTGCCATCTGCATCTTGATAAATTATACAGCATAAGAAATAGAGAAATAAATAAATTATATTAATGAACAGAAATCCCTTATGGGTTACATTGTGATAATCTGATACATTGATACAATGAATGAAGATCCCTTTATATAGGGAGGAGAAAGGAACTATACATACATAAACAAATAAAGAAAAACAGAAATGTCAGCAGACAATCCTAAAACATGGAGAAAAGTCACGAGAGAAATAGGGAGGAAATGGTGGAGTGAAATAAGGAGGAAAGGGAGGAAGAAAAGGAGCAACACATGTGGGCACATGGGCACATAGGAATCTTCTAACACCCCCCCTCAAGCTGAAGGAGGCTCGAAGGGATCCGAAGCTTGGATATGAGAAATTGGAATTTGGTTTTGGTTGTTCGACATGTTTGATGATTGACCAGCAGACGGAACGGCGGTAACGAAAATAACAGGAGCCGGCGGAACGGCGATAACAGACAGGAGCCGATGGAACGGCGATGACGGGAGCCGACGGAACGGCGATGATGGGAGCCGATGGAACGGCGAGGTCCGGTGTAGAATTTTCGGAAGAAATAAAAACTTGATCTGAATACGCGAGCAGTACGTATAACAGTAACAAGAAATTGAATCCGAATACCGGATCGAACGGCGATGAAATAAAAAAAAAAAAAAAAAAAAAAAAAAAAAAAGAGGTTGGAGATGCGACGAAAGGCCACACGTCGGAAAATTAAATCGAAGAGACTGAAAACTTGTCGGATCTGATAAAAAGATTGATAAACTAAGAATTTGGATTAATATGAATACGGAAAAGTAAGGAGAAGTGGGAGACAAATTTTAAAGTGGTCATGATGGCTTTTTTTTTTTTTTTTTTTTTTTTTTTTGTGTTGTCGTCAAAATGAATACGGAAAAGTAAGGAGAAGTGGGAGACAAATTTTAAAGTGGTCATGATGGCCTTTTTTTTTTTTTTTTTTTTTTTTTTAAAAGAGTGCATGGAAATAATTTAAAGACGGCGGAGAGAGAAAGTTAGGTTGAGGAGAGAGGAATTCATTGTATTTTTATTTTTGGTTTTAGTTTTAGAGAGAGAAAGTTAGGTTTAGGAGAGAGATAGTAGATCTGAGATCAGTTGGAACTGAGGTTTTGGTTTTGGTTTCCGATTTCCGTCGACGGGAGGGAGTCCGTCGGGGATGGCGGCGAAGCGGAAGGAAGGGAGGCCGGAGAGGGCTGTGGGGCCGCGGGATCTGAGGAGGCGGCGTGTAGGCTGAGGGAGAAGGAGGCGGAGACTGAGAAGGCTGCGCGTCGAAACGCCGAACTGGAGGCACGTTCATGGCAGGAGACTGCTGCGGCACGTGAGGCCACGACAGCTGCACCTCAGGCGGAGCTCCCGATGAGGATTCCGGCATCGGAGAGTGAGTCCAGATGGTCAAAGTTGGAGATGAACTCCGGCCAGGGGCGCTGTCGGGTGACGAAGGTGGAGAGGTTTTGGAATGATCGGAAAATGACGTCAGCGCCGGAGGGATTCGGAGATGCGCGTAGTGACGCGGTTGTTGTTGTTGATGAAGTAGGTGCGGCAGAAGAAGCTGGCAGCGAAGCTACCGGAGTTCGCGGTTGGAGAAATAGTCGGCGGCGAAGCCGCTTCGCCGGAAAAGGTAAAACAAAAAAAAATAAAATTGAACCTGGCTCTGATACCATGATAAATTATACAGCATAAGAAATAGAGAAATAAATAAATTATATTAATGAACAGAAATCCCTTATGGGTTACATTGTGATAATCTGATACATTGATACAATGAATGAAGATCCCTTTATATAGGGAGGAGAAAGGAACTATACATACATAAACAAATAAAGAAAAACAGAAATGTCAGCAGACAATCCTAAAACATGGAGAAAAGTCACGAGAGAAATAGGGAGGAAATGGTGGAGTGAAATAAGGAGGAAAGGGAGGAAGAAAAGGAGCAACACATGTGGGCACATGGGCACATAGGAATCTTCTAACACATCTCTCAAGCCTCCTCCACTCCCCTCCCCGGGTTTCCCTTTGAGCAAGCAGCCATCTGAATTCAATTTGACTCTCCCCACATTTGGTTTAAGCCAATTAGTAATTACAACATGGGTAGCTAAGGTCCCTCCACTCTTCACATTTAATCTTCTACAGGTATCTTCATTTTTCCAACTCCTCCTTTTAACAATAGCTTGACTATTCAGAATAGCTTTGATGGAAGAATCAACTTTGTGCATAACAGTTGTACTTTGAGCATTGGTATTTTCATACTTACCTTTGTTCTTAAGAAGCCATAATTCCCAGATAATGCAATTAGGAATCAATAATAATATTACTTTATAACAAGGAGAATGAATTTTAGCAAGCCACCAATACTGATCTTCATTTAAAAAACTTTGGTAGAACTGTGCAGTTTCTGCTCATAATACTTCCATACTTTATTAGCCGTAGGACTAGACACAAAAAGATGACTGAGCGTTTCATCATGAGGATCATTGCAACAGGAACATTTAGAAGCCATGTGGATGCCTTTTTCCTTTTGCAAACAACTATTTATAAGATTTCTGCTTCTATACGCACGCCAACTAAGAAAAGACCACTCAATAAGCACACATTGGTGCCACATCATTTTATATATAGCAGAGATATAGTTCTTACACCTGCACTTCTGCCAAGCGGACTTCACTGAAAACCTGGCATTAGGCTGGTCAGACCAAACACAAATATCCTCTTCCTCACAAAGATCAGTTCTTCTACTTTTAATCTCCTAAATGCAAGCATAATCGATACTATTGGCCAACACCCCTTATGTAAAGTTATGCACCAAAGCTTCTTTGATAGTCAGATTTTGCAAACTAGAAGGAATGTTTACTCCCTCACCCAGCTTTTGGTCATTAAACCGCCTATCTTTCTAGAAATTGACATTCCCCTTACCAATGATCCAGGACATACTAGATTCAGTCATATCCTTGCTCTCAACCATTCTGTGCCATATAGAAGATCCCCCAACGCTTTTAACACACTCAGTAGGATGAATTTTGGAGTAGTATTTTTGGTACAAATACCGAGACCAAAGAAAGTCCTCTGTTCTAAATTTTGACCACAGTTTCATACTAAAAGCTTTGTTGATATCCTGCATACATCTAACACCAATACCTCCTTCCTGGTGGGCAAACAACAATGAGCCCACTTAATCCAGTGACACCTCGGACCATATATAATCCCCTTCATCCCATAAAAAAATACTGCAAATGCCATCAATTCTATTCGGAATAGCTTTACGAGGGTTAAAAGCATCCATATTAAGAACTGGAATAGACTTCAGCACATGTTTAATCAAAATTATTCTATAACCTTGAGACAACAGTTTAGCTTTCCACCCGACTAATTTTTTTCTCTATTTTAGCAACATCTCCAAAATAATGAATCCACCTTATCCCTTTGTATAAGGTGCAACCTTGGTATTTAATAGAAAGATATTTCTTAATAAAACCAGTAATCTGAGCAATAGACTGACATTTATTAACATTAGTCTTATCCCCAACCACATAACTTTTCGCCTTATTAGCCAATTGACCAGATTCCTCTTCAAATCTAGCAATAAGTTCATAAGATTCTGCAATGATCTTCAAGAACCATTAGTAAAAAACTAAAAATAACCATGTCATCCGCAAAAGCAAGATGGGAAATATGAGGGCATTTATTGGGCTTAGTGCGGAGAATAACAACTTCAGAATCTACCAGAATTTTAATACCTCTACTAAGAACCTTAACACCAATAATGAAAAAAAATTGAGATAAGGGATCTCCTTGACGAAACCCTCGAGAAGAAGCAAAAAAATACCCTTCTTGTTTGTCATTGATCACCAACGAATACCAATAATTAGACAGTAACCTCCAGGCCATATCAATCAGCCTCTCATCAAACCCAAATTGCCTCAAAATCTTCAAAATAAACAGCCAAGAAATACGGTCATAGGCTTTAGCCATATTGAGCTTCAAAACAACATTGTTCCCTCACCTTGGCATATAATTTATAGATTAGTTCTTGAGTTAACAGATTATTCTCAGTTGTGTTTTGACCCTTAACAAAGCCACTTTGCTCACTAGAAATAGTGAAAGGAAGAACCGAAGCCATTCTATGTGCCACAATCTTTAAAACGATTTTAGCACAAAAATTACATAAAGAAATTTGTCTCATATCCCCAAAGGTTTTGGGACGTGAGACTTTAGGCAAAGTAATAATTAATGTATTGGTCCACGATTTAGGTAAAGGGGTACCTTGAAAGAAAGAATGCACTGCTTTAAGCACATCCTGTTTCATAATTAATCTCCTAGCATTTAACGTAGAAGATGCAACCAAAACTGTCGGGACCTGAAGCACCATCAGGATTCAAAGCAACAGCATCATTTTTAATTTACTCTATGGTAGGGGAAGCAATCAGCATAAAATTTTGGCTATCCGTACGTAATCAACTTGGGAATCAAATCCGGAATCAAATGGAAATCATATTCAGTCTGCGTGGAAGTGAATTGATTTTGATAGAAAGCAACCCGAATATTAACTATATCAACCTGATCAGTTAACCATTCCCCTCTATCATTTTGAATTCTGTAAATCCGAGTTTCTCTTCTTTTCATATCCACTGAAGCACGGAAGAATTTAGTGTTCCTTTCCCCTTTGTTAAGCCATTTAAACTTAGCTCTTTGTCTCCAAAAAGCTTCTTCACAATCAAGAATCTTGTTATACTGCTCCTTAGCCCTAATCAGACTTTCTAGAGTGTCACTAGAACCATCAATTTCAATCTTTATTTCAACTTCTCCGAGAATTTGTTTTGCGTCCTTGACTTTACTAAAAATATTTCCAAACCGGCTTTTGTTCCATTGGATAACACAATTTTTAAGCCTTTTCAACTTAGCAGCAAAAACATATAAAGGACAGCCCTGCAAATCCTCCTCCCAACTACTTCAAACCACCGGCAGAAAATCACGATGATGCAACCACATTGATTGAAATTTGAAACAACCACCCTGTCGATCTTGAACTTCAAAAAATATACCTACTAAAGGAGCATGATTCGAGATTTTTATACTAAGTTGGTAAACTTTACTATTAGAGAAAGATAAATTCCACTTCAAACTGCCTATATATCTATCAAGAGTCTGCCACATCCGTTGCCCAGATTTTTGCAAAGTATAAGAACGTCCCATTTTAGAAAACTCAGCCAAACCACCACTATCAATAAAATCAATAAAGTCATTAGCCGCATTGAAGTCAATTGGATTAACCCCTAATCTTTCCTCAGATTTTCAGGCAATATTGAAATCACCCCCCACCAGCAGCATCTCATCCTGTAGATTAAGATTAATTAAGTGATCCTACAGATTTTGTCTTTCCCTTCTGGTACATTTAGCGTACACAGCTGATATGTAGAAGCTATCATTAATAAGGTCATGATGCCCGCATTTCAAAGTAACTTGACTTGACCTTATTTGTATATATTATTATACTTTGCTTCCTTTGACATCATGCAGCTTTGCCACCTTTTTTCAGGCCACTTTGTTGTTTAATTAATTGGAAGCAAAAATACCTTAGAAAACAATTATACACCTCGCAATATCAAAATTAAAATAAAAAGTTTCATTTTAAATTTACCAGTTTAATAATTGATATTTATAATTGAAAGGTGATATTAGATGCTCAATTTTTTAGTATATTTAATATTTTGACACTACCCTTAATTTTTAAGTAAAATCCTTATATACTTATTTATGTAATTATATATAAAAGGGCCATGTACTATATTTTCTCACAATCCCCTTTGAAACACAGGTTCAACAAGCTTCATAAATCCATCTGTAGAGGTATCTGTCGCTGTACGAAGACTGCACTATGTGGGAGTTGGTAGCTACTTCAGAAAGTAAAAAGAGCCATAGGTATTAGGCTCTGCTTCCCCACACTAGCCCAACAATACTTACATAATCACTTGTAAAACTTACCTAGTAGGGGGCGTAGTTGCCATATAATAGTTTATACATAATTATATTAGTATTATTAAACGTATTCCCAGCTAGATAAGAGGGGCCAAGGCCACCCTTCATCCGCCAGTGCAGCTAAGGGAGATAGTGCAACTTTTGAAGAGAAACTAACTGCTAACAAATGTGAAATATGATTTACACATACTGACATATAAGTAGTATGCAAAATACGAGTGACGAATAACTGTAAGGCATAGGATATGTAGAAAGACTCCATTATTCATGCCAAATCGCCTTTCCGCAAGACTAGGCGGCTGCCAAGCTAGGCTAAATGGTGGACAACCACCTAGTGCCTAGGTGTCAGACCCCAATGCGTGAGAGGCCTAACACCAGGAGGCAAGGCGATACAATCCTTTATGTGCGGTACTAATGGGTTTCGGGAATCTATACAGGTACGTAAGGGTTTGTGCGGTGCCTTATGCGCGTTCTGCTATGTGTTGCCGCTGGGGTTAGGCTGGCCCGGGCCCGGAGGAATCAGGGTGCCGGGCGCCGCGCGGGGTCGAGAAAGTTACCCCGTGACAACTGGTATCAGAGCTTGGTTAGCGAATCAGGCTATGGAGAGACGAGCGATGACACAGTTTTCACCAGTGGAGCGGGAAGAACCGGATGGTGGTGAATCGCGGAGCAAAGGTGAAGGGCACGTATTATGACTTTGGTGGTGAGCAAGAAAGCATTACACGGGCGAAGGAAGTAACCCGTGCGAGTGGAGTTCGCCTAAGGAGGTGGTGCGAGTATTGTGTTAGGAGCCACAAAGTCAGAGCTTGTAACAGGGGCGTTGCAGAATTGAGTGAGGGAGAATGTTAGACCCCAATGCGTGTGAGGTCTAACACCAGGAGGCAAGGTGATACAGCCCTTTGTGTGCGGTACTAATGGGTTTCGGGAATCTATATAGGTACGTAAGGGTTTGTTCGTTGCCTTGTGCACGTTCTGCTGTGTGTTCCCGCTGGGGTTAGGCGGGCCCGGACCCGGAGGAATCGGGGTGCTGGGCGCCGCGCGGGGTTGAGAAAGTTACCCCATGACACTAGGCAAGGACTAATTAGCTCTAGTAGGAGATTTTAGAACATTTACCCCACCCCACTTGCAATAAAAAACACAACATTCTACCACACTCAATTTCATCAAAATTAAGGCAATCAAAGTCACCGTACTGAGTAAATCCAACACAATTCTGAAATTCAAACCCCTAAATAGTTTCTTTTTGTCTTGAAGATACAAACTTTAAGCATAGTTCCTCTTTTTGCACAAAATAATAAAATTCACAAATCATATCCTAAATCAAACACAAATACTTGCCACGGTAAAAAAAGATATGA
Source organism: Lonicera japonica (assembly GCA_021464415.1). NCBI lineage: Eukaryota > Viridiplantae > Streptophyta > Magnoliopsida > Dipsacales > Caprifoliaceae > Lonicera > Lonicera japonica. Next base: position 54,712,463 of record CM038465.1, read on the forward strand.
AATCAACAGCCAGCTCAAAATTAAAATTGCAAAACACGATGAAATCAATTCGAGAGATTGCAAAAAACAATTCCCATATAAATGTGAAAAGTGTTATAATATTCCAACTTTCAATGTGTACAATCATCAAACAGAGGCAACAACAGCCTCACCTTTACAATCCGATTCAGTATTACGATTTCCCCCTAAATCTCCTCTTGGACTAATCATCCACAACAGAAAGCAAAGGTTCGTACTCCGATTCCTGATCATCAACATCATCAATTCCCCTAACCGCACCGTGCAAACAAATCATAGTTACTCCGATCACCAACGAGGCGAAAACATTCAACCAATCCCAAGTCAAAATCAGGGCAATCAAAGTGACTATACTAAGCAAAGCCAAAACAATGAGCTCGTCGACCGTGTAATCGAACACAACAATTGGCTCGTCCCTGAAGAGATAAAAATAGATCCAAGCAACTAAATTGATGAGAAAGACAATTATGGAAATTGACTGGTACAGTAGGCTTAAGAAGAGGATGACGGTGTAACTGAAGCGGAAGTGGTGTAAATTGTGGTGGATAGAGATCTAAAGGTTCTTTCTCGACCTAACTACAAGGCTATAGCTTTCCAATATGGAAAGAAGAAATATATAACCTATTTCAAATTTTTTTTTCCAAGTGATCATGTTTACGGCTCCTCGTTCAATTCTTTTAAAGTCATTGGATCCTTTACCGCATTCGAGAATCCCCTCCCTTCTTCCACTCCCTAAAGCTCACTTTTCATCATGATACTCTTCCTTATCATCTTCATCCACGAAAGGACCCTTTCCATCACTTATATATATCTCTAGCTTTCTTTTCATTGGACCCATATAGGGGTGTTAAAGTCAATCCGAAAACTGACCGAACGAATCGAACCGATCCGGACCGATCCGCAAAACCCCGAACCGAAAAAAAACCGAAACCGAAAATAAGAAAACCGAACCGAAACCGAAAAGTTTGGTTCGGGTTTGGGGTAAGCTAGTCTAAAACCGAACTAAACCGAACCGAACCGAATTATGTATAAGAAAAAATAAATGTTAATATATACTTTAAGGGCATACGTTAATTATACTATAATACAAAAAAGATGACATTTTTATAAGAATATATTTCTTATTAATTGCATATTATGATAATCTTAAAAAAATAGTCATTAGCGCGTGCCTTTATTATTTAATTAACTACATAATGCTAAGATTTTTTTATCACATACATGATAGAAAAATAATTCATCATTTTATTTAATGTGTTTCATTCTTATAAATGTACAAATAAAATTGTAATTAAATAGAAAATATGGTATTTATATGTTACTCCTTGTTTCTAAAAAATAATCACTTTAATTTGAATATAAATCATTATTACATTATTATTAGTATTATATTTTTATATTAAATTGTTTTTCAAAAAAACATATGTAAAAACCGAATAAAACCGAACCGAAACCGAACCGAAAAGTTTGGTTCGAGTTTGGGTTTCGAAGATTTAGAAACCGAAACCGAACCGAACCGAAACCGAACTTTTATATTTGGTTTGGGTTTGGGGTGCCTTGGTTTCTACCCCGACCGAAACCGAAAACACCCCTAGACCCATAAAAGGGAAATCCCAATTCATTTGGAATGTCAGTAGACCAAATAATACAATACAAGTAAAAGCTCCTAGATTCATGGAGATAAAGAATATCATATAAGTTATCATACTTGCATATCCATCATTTAGTCTCCAACAATTATTCTAATAAAAAAAATAACTTCTACAACTACAAAAAGAGGACTTCTAAATCTCGCTTCTATTTAAATTGTGGGAGTATGATCGAGAATCTCCTTCATGAAATTTTAGAAACCAACTTATCAGGAATAAACATGTTTATATAAAAGGGACGCTGTAACTATTTCGAAATGGACTATATTGACTGAGAAAACTACATCTTTCACAAATTCATACCAATCCATTGAATTATACGGTAGATGGATTCAATTAAGGAGATTACGAGAGTTAGGGTTGAGCGGTTTAGGAATTGTTTTTGCTGTTGTTGATGGTGTATTCTACAATGGAGGATTTGGGAATTTAGGGTTTTTGAAGTAGGAGTTAACAAATGAAAAGGCCCAAAATCTGGGCGGAATTGTACATGTACCTCAAAGTATTGACAAATTATTGAGTATAACTTTATACCATATGTCAAAGTCGATATAACCATCAAATTAAGGCGGCCACTATTTGCACTCCACTTATTTCTTGGTTTTACTCCACTGCTTATAAACACTCCAAAAATACTATTGCTTTCTCTTTACTACTCCAAAACCACTCTCACCACTCCTGTTATTACACAAAGTAATTACTTAATTAAATACATTAATTCATAAGTTAATAATTAACTTCAAAGCCACTCCCACCACTCGCACGATCTTTTCTCTCATTTCCCTCCTTCACGCTAACCTTTCTCACCCACTCCTCCTCATAGACTCACCCATTTTTCATCTTCGACTTCATCACAAGCACCATCTTTCACTTGCTTTACCATCGGCATCATCATCTCGCTATTTCCATCTTCAACATCACGAACGAAGTAAGTTTCACATTTTGACATAGTAATTTCTGTTTATAGGTATTATTTAGATTCTAGTGATTTCTATTTATGGGTATTTGTTTAGCTTCTAGTGATTTGGTCAGGCATGTATAACATTATTTATTCTATTGGTTTAATTTTGAATATTATGATTGTTTTTACTGGGAATGAGGTTGTGCACTTTTTGACTAGGAATGAGGTTGTGCACTTTTAAAGTGTTGTCATTCACAAAAAAAATAAAAATGTATCAAACATTTTCTATGTGACAAAAAGTTATATATTCGCATAAAAAATGACTATATTACAAGGACCCTTCACATACGAGGGTAAAAGTGTTATCATTCATACAAAAAAAATGTATCAAACACTTTTGTGCACGACAAATAACAACTTCAACTTTGAAAGGGCTCATTTGTAATTATCCTCCAATTCTCTATGCAAAAAGTAATGTGCAATTGAGAACGTCCTAGTAGTTAATGTCACTCTTCGGTTGTTTCGTCCTTCCTACGCCAATACATATAGTGCTTCTCCATTATACATCTTGAAACAATCTATATCCTGAAACAATGGAATTACTTGAATTAACCAATGAAAACTCTTGTAATGCCAAATTGCCTGGCATTTTTTCAAGTTAATGAACACCCACAAATAATTTGGTTTTGCTCGCTACATGTCTAGTGAGTATACCTCTAAAATTCACTTATTATGGAATGAGTTACAGGCTATGACTGTTTACTGATGTCCAGCAAGTAGACATGATAGCAAAATTAGCCTATTTTGCTACATTTCTAACGAATGAACTATTATATTTCACTCTATGTCAAGCGACTGTAACCTTATTTCCAGTTACACATGCTCTGTTCAATGTTTAAAGTGTTGTGTATGTATTCATTGCTTAAATATGAAAAAAATAAACACAACGACATACAAAACAATAAACATACTTCTCTTTCATCATCCTTTTCTTGTATATCACCTTTAGCTTCTTCATTATCTTTTTTCTTCAGCTCTATGATGTCTAAACTACTATTCATGAGTTTAGGTTTTCTTACTTGCTTTCATAAAGTGTTGCTTTAGTACTTGATTTTCTTCAATAAATGGAAGTTTTTGTGCATTTCGATTAAGAAAAGGAGAAGGAAAAGTGAGTGCGATGAGTTTGGCTTGGTCGGACGGTCGGAGGAGAAATCAAACGTAAAAGAACATTTAATTCTATTTGAATTTTAAAAAGTAATTATAAGTTAATAATATATAATTAGGAAGGTTAATTTTAACTTTATGGTAAATAATTATTGGGTAAAAGAATGAAGGAGTGATGTGTAAATAGACACTTATAACTTTTTTAACATTGGAGTGAAACCAAGAAATAAGTGGAGTGCAACCAAGAAATAAGTGGAGTGCGAATAGCAGCTGCCCAAATTAAAGAGTTACAATAATCCACCTGTCAATTAACCTTTCAAACACAAGATTTGATTGTTAACGGGTCTTAATCAATTTGAACTAGCCAAGTTGGCTCACGGTTCTAGTCCCACCTAGGTCTTGAGGTATTTTTTTTTTTTTCAAACTACTATATTTTTTAAATAATTTTGTCTAACTAACCCACTTTTCAACTTATTTATATATAATTTTGTCCCACTAACCCACTTTTTAACTTAATAGTTAAAATATTACAAATCAAAAATAGTGATTTAGAATCGTTATTTTTATTGATAAATAGGAAAATTAAATCACTATTTTTCTCAAATTCGTAAAAGGTTTAGAGAATAGTGAATTGTTTAAAATAGTGATCTGATCTCACTATTTATTAATAAAAATAGTGATTCTAAATCATGTTTTTATCTTTGAAATAACGATTAATAGCATTATTTTAAAATGTATTATTTTAACTAATAAGTTGAAAAGTGGGTTAAACAGGAAAAATTGTTTAAAAAATGTTTTAGTTTAAAAAAAACAAGAAGGTCATAGGCCTGTTTAGAATGATTTGATTGTGGATGCTAGCTTAGTGAAAAATTATGTTGAGATGTAGTCCCACCATAGGTCTTGAGTGTCCTTTTTTTTTTTTTTTTTGTCAAATTATGCTACTTTTTAAATAATATTGTCCAACTTACCCACTTTTCGATTTATTTAATTTTGTCTCACTAACCCACTTTTGGACTTACTAAAATATCACACTTCAGGAATAGTGATTTAGAATCTCTATTTTTTTTTATCAATAAGGAAATTAAATCACTATTTTACTCAATTTCATAAAAGGTTTAGAGAATAGTGATTTGTTTAAAATAGTGATTCTAAATCACGTTTTTATGTTTAAATTGGCGATTCAAATCATTATTTTTAAAGTGTGTTATTTTGGCTAATAAGTTGAAAAGTGGGTTAGACAAGCAAATTTGCATGTTTAAACTTGTTTAGAATGATTTGATTGTGGATGGTAGTAAAAAATTAGTTGAGATGTAGCCCCACTTAGTTAATTAGCGACTCTTCCACCACCCTCTTTGGTGTGATTGGAATGATTGGATTGTGGAAGCTGTAAAAAATTATATTTTCATGTAATCCCACTTGCGATTAGCGGCTCTACCCCACATCCCTAGCAATAGATTACGATCTTCCCTTGTACAAATAAATAAATAAATTTGTTAACGGGTGTTCTATGCACCATTACTATCTCTTCTATGCGTATTCAGTTTTCCCCTAATTTTCTATGTAGTTTGTTTTGGAAAAAGTCACTGTTGCTATAAGTGCAACTACCAACAAGTGATTGTCAAGACATTTCTCTAATATCTTGTAATTTGTCATTAAGGAGTAGGTTCAAGCAATATTTTATAAAAAAGTTAGACAACTAAACAAGAAAAAGAACTTATATTTCTACTCAACAACATATAATATCATATAGGAAACGGAAAATAACAAAGAAAAATCAATTCCAAAAAGGGGCAAAAAAGGTAAAGACAAAAAGAAAATACAAACAATAACTTTGTAGCCTTTTTGTAATGATTATTTGCCTAGCTAGTGGCATGCAATACATCTCTAATTTAAAGTTAATGCCATGCGGCGCCATCTCTTAATAATAATAGAGAAACTTGAATATTAACCGGTACTTTTATTTGCTAACATTTACCATCCGCCACATCATAACAAATTAAATTGTCCTGGCCTTAAAAAGCAATATCGTGCTGAATAACACAGACGAATATATGAGAAAGGCGCAACAGGCAATAACACAGCTCGCAATTGCAAGGGCAAGTGCATGTTGTAATACGGCATATGTCCCTGTAATGAAGGCAACTAACATTGCTCCGAGGCCAAAGATATTGCAAAGCAAGCCACTTAATGCAAATATGGAAAAATTACCAAATTTGTCGTCATTTTCGCCAAATTTTGCTGCAGCATAAAATGCGCCAATGAAGTAGATAAACAAAGCACTAGTAGAGAATATTAGTGCTATAGTATCAGAAATGATAAATGCTTGGAAAGCAATTGATTTTGTACTAAGAACTACCATCCTTTCATATTGACTGCCACTTTAAATATAACCTCCGGGCATCATAAATCCGGCCGTAAAGGCTACTATCGCTATGAGTGCAGCCACTACCATGTGATTGTCAGTCATTTTCTTTATATCATTAAATAGGGTGACCTCCTCAAGGTCAGCAGCAGTAGCAGTAACTGCAACAGCAGCAGTAGCAGCGGCAGCAATAGCAGTAGCAGGAGGAGGAGGAGGAGGAGGTGGAGGAGGAACAGACCGCTTGTACAAAATAGCACCAACTTGTTTCAACTCTTTTGCTATTTTACTTGATTTGCTATTTTACTCTGAAAATTGAAAGAATTGCTTTTTTATAAAATAAATAAATAAATGGAAATGACCACAGTTTCTCTCTCTCTCACACACACACACACAAAATCAATGTTTCTACTCTGTTATTCATGCCGAACGTCAACGAATGGAACATGGATCCTAATTACTTTATAATTAATTTATATGTCATTAAAACCAAGAAGATCAAATCACTATTAAAGATTTTGCTGTTGATACAAAATAAGTACTGTGCACACCAAATTAATTATGTTATGAATATTGAAAAGAGTTTTTAGGTTGAGAAAAATTAAGACAATTAATTAAATGACTAAATATATAATCTCTCTGCATAATAAGGGGCCATCGGTTTTTTATTTGGGGCAAAATACATTAAACCCCCTTGAATTATTGCTTGTTTTCACTTTGCCCCCCTAAAGTAAAAAACCCGACATTTAACCCCCTTCAACTACTAACCCGAAAAAATGGCTAACTTCTATTAATGAAACTTTGAATTGACAAAATTGCCTTATATTAATTATTGACCATTGATGGTGTCAAAATCTAGAACAGATAATTAACGACCGATCAATCAGTGAATAATGGTGAATTGGATCGTAACTGTGAACAGTGATTGTGAACAGTACCACCGTATATGTGAACACTGCTTGTGAATAGTAACTGTGAATAGTACCGCTGTATATGTGAACAGTGATTGTGAACAGTAACTATGAACAGTATCACTGTATATGTGAACAGTGACTATGAACAGTACCACCGTATATGTGAACAGTGACTGTGAACAGTACCGACAGAAACTGAAAAAATGAAGATGAACACGAGACATTTTTTATCAAGGTAGGTTCCCTCGGTAGCGCTTATGCTAGTCCGGCAGTACGTCTTCCTTTTGTGTGTGCTTGCTTTGTATTAGCTCAAAGGCGATTTGGATGATAATACAATCTACCAATCTCTCTCTCTCTCTCTATAATTTCCTTAATTCTATTTATAAGTATAGAATTAGGATTACAAATATTTCAACAGAATAAATAATAAACTGTGTAGGAGAGAGAGCGTATAAGGGTTGGTATTTTTTGGGGTATGAAAAGAGAGAGTATAAGACCCTCGAGAATTGGCTTGTATTTGTATTGCCAATGACTTTATATCTCTTGGAAGAGATGGATGGATCTAGGGAGAGAAGGAAGAGATGTTTTTGGTGTGTTTTGAATGAATGAATGGAGGGGTATTTATAGGTAAATGTAGAAGGGCAAAAAGGTAAATTTGGTAATGTATATGATGTGTATGCTTAGGTCACATGTATTCTAGAATGTAGATGATGTGTATGCTTAGGTCAAATGTATTCTAGAATGTATATGATGTGTATGCTTAGGTCACATAGGTAAAAATGATATTTTACTGGAGGTAAAAAATGGTATTTTACTGGAGGTAAAAGTGTTGAATTACCTTTGTAGGTCAATGGTAAAATTAGTATTTAACCCCATCAATTGCCCCCTATCCTTATCATTCAGCTCGGATGAGCTGATTGGTAAGGATATCCTTCAACCTGGGAGCTAGTAGTAGCTTTGAGTTCTGATGTTTCGTGATGTCTTAAGCCCGAATCCTTCGTAGGTAAACAAGGTCGACAATTCGATGCCTGCAAGAGGTCTTTTGCCTGTGTTAGGTCTTTCGCCTGTGTTAGAGGTCTTTTGCCTTTTTAAGAGGTCTTTTGCATGTGTTAGGTCTTTCGCCTGTTTTAGAGGTCTTTTGCCTGTGTTAGATGTCTTTCTTAAAGCTGAGGCGTGAGAGCGGGCACTTGTCGAGTAAGATAATCATGGAGAGAGTTCGAACAATCGATGTGTAGGGCTTTGTTAACCTTTAACCATAAGTTTGTGGAGCTCGGAACATTAATGTGTAAAGCTAGCTAGACTTTGATCATTAGTCTTAGAGTTTCAGAACATCATTGTGTAAGGCTAGCTAGACGTTGATCTCGAATCGTAGTTCAAGGAAGCTAGATCCCGGATGCTAGTCATTGAGCTCAAAACATCAATGTGTAGAGCTTTTTAGAGCTTCAGAACATCATTGTGTAAGGCTGGCTAGACGTTGATCTCGAGTCGTAGTCCAAGGAAGTTAGATCTCGGATGCTAGTCATTGAGCTCAAAACATCAATGTGTAGGGCTCGTTAGACATTAGATGCAAGTCGTAGAGCTTGGAACATTAATATGTAAAGCTCGCTATACTTTTGGTCATAGATAGTTTGATCCTACTCGGGCCTTTTTCAACTCTTCATTTTATATATACATATATAAATATATATATATATTTTAGTCAGTATAAAAAATCTTACCACGGCAAAAAATATTACCGCAGCATCAACATCAACACACATTTTCTTCCCCTATGGCGACATAAAATAGGGATCTAGGGCGGTGTAGTCTGAATGCATGCGAGGGGCGCTGCACGCGGGGGCGCTGTATATTTTGACTTTTTAAGAAGACAGCTTTTCGTCTTCGGGATTCTTTCAATAATAGATGCCTCTTGTCCCCTCTTTCTTGTCATCTCCCTCAAGATCCATCTTCTTCTTATACCTTTTACAGGGGATACCCATGAATAAGGGAAAGTAAATCACAAGTATGCCGAATGTGCCGAATACCTTCCGTTGTACAGGTTCTTCTTGTGCTGCTTGTACTTATAAACGCAAGAGATGTCAGCCCTGGTGTGAATATGCACAAATTTTTCGAGATGTGATTAGTCGCCAGGATTATCGCACAATCTTCACTGTTTTCGGTGTGAAGAACGTTGCAGATATTTTACAACATATTCCCGAATATCAATATCTTGAGACTCTTAATTCATTTCTTTTTGAAGCTAAGGCGAGAGTCGAGAATCCCATTAAAGGGTGTACTGCTCTCCTTGCTTCTCTTGAACAGAAGGTGGAAGAGTTACAAGAACGGGTGACGGCACTAGAGGCTCGGTTAGAAGGAGGGCCTTCTTGTGTTAACCCGTTATGCTCCTTTGCTCCTCCTCGAGATTCTTCGAGGTTCCTTTCGTCAGTAGAAAATAACATGGCTGATGTTATTCCGTCTGCTGTGAATCCGGACGATTTTCTATCGCAATCTTCGCAAGTTAATTTTCTTACGGAGGTTGTCGAACCAACCAGCCCTGACTGGACAGCTTTAGGGGATATTCGCCATGATTTTTCTGATTACTCTTCTTCTGATTTAAGTACTATTTTGAATTTTGGTGTTGATGATCTTCGGATTCTTCAGCATTTTCTTTGATTAGATAAGTTATCTACCCCTCCTCTTTCATGTTTTGTTGTTTGCGAAGAAGGGGTCCAACATATATCTGCTTATCATTCAATAGCATACCGTTCATCGCAGATAATGTATGCACCTCTAGTGAGGGTTTTGTTCTTTAAACAAGTGTTCCGTAGATAGTTCACCTGTAACATCTCCTTTCATTAGTAAATAAACAAGTTTTGTTTCAGAATTTTTTTTTTTTATCTTCTGTGTGCTCTTTTTATGTTTTATTTTGAGTTGTTATTGTGAGATTTGAACAAACCATATATGAATGGTTATCCCTTTTTCCCCACACTCAAAGTAAAACAGTAAAGGCAAAAGAGATAAAATAATTTTTTGGGAGTTCGTCGACTTTACCCACAATAAAGATCATTGATCGTAAGAAAATGATACAACTTTAGATATATTAATATAGGGAGAAAAATCATATATATGAGTTATTAAAAAATAACTTATCTCTTCTTTTGGGTTTTATCCCATTGGGTTAACCGTAACCGGATTCTTGAATGATTATGCGCCCGTAAATATTGAGGTAGCGTAGGCTTGCCAGATTTTCGCATTTTTTTGTTGCAGAAACTTTGTATCCCCGTTTTGGACCCAGAGATGACCAAATTTGAAAACGGATTGAACTAGAAAGTTGTAGCTCTTGAAATTTTCTCCAAAATGGACTCCAGAATCGCATGATTTGGAGTTCCGAGCAAGAAGTTATGCCCCCGAGAATATTGAGCTACCTAGACCCGCGGGATTCTGAGTTTTTCACCGAAAATTCACTTCTAATTTCTAAAGAACGAAAGCTTTAGAGAGCTTATCGTTCCCACAGACGGCGCCAAACTGATGGTGTCAAAATCTAGAACAGATAATTAACGACCAATCAATCAGTGAATAATGGTGAATTGGATCGTAACTGTGAACAGTGATTGTGAACATGCAGTACCACCGTATATGTGAACAGTGCTTGTGAATAGTAATTGTGAATAGTACCGCTGTATATGTGAACAGTGATTGTGAACAGTAACTATGAACAGTATCACTATATATGTGAACAGTGACTATGAACAGTACCACCGTATATGTGAACAGTGACTGTGAACAGTACCGACAGAAACTGAAAAAATGAAGATGAACACGAGACATTTTTTATCAAGGTAGGTTCCCTCGATAGCGCTTATTCTAGTCCGGCAGTACGTCCTCCTTTTGTGTGTGCTTGCTTTGTATTAGCTCAAAGGCGATTTGGATGATAATACAAGCTACCAATCTCTCTCTCTCTATAATTTCCTTAATTCTATTTATAAGTATAAAATTAGGATTACAAATATTTCAACAGAATAAATAATAAACTGTGTAGGAGAGAGAGCGTATAAGGGTTGGTATTTTTTGGGGTATGAAAAGAGAGAGTATAAGACCCTCGAGAATTGGCTTGTATTTGTATTGCCAATGGCTTTATATCTCTTGGAAGAGATGGATGGATCTAGGGAGAGAAGGAAGAGATGTTTTTGGTGTGTTTTGAATGAATGAATGGAGGGGTATTTATAAGTAAATGTAGAAGGGCAAAAAGGTAAATTTGGTAATGTATATGATGTGTATGCTTAGGTCACATGTATTCTAGAATGTAGATGATGTGTATGCTTAGGTCACATGTATTCTAGAATGTATATGATGTGTATGCTTAGGTCACATAGGTAAAAATGGTATTTTACTGGAGGTAAAAAATGGTATTTTACTGGAGGTAAAAGTGTTGAATTACCTTTGTAGGTCAATGGTAAAATTAGTATTTAACCCCATCAACCATCACTGGCTCATCATATATGTTCCTAAAATATACTTATAGTAGGTATTGCATGTGCCGAATGATAAAGTAACATAAAAAGTATTAATAGTTAGAAAATAGTGATATTGGAAAAAAAATCAGTATCGAAAAAATGTGCAACCCTAAATATACATCAAAAAAACTGTATATACAACAAATCACACTACAAATGTAGACTTTTTCTGAACCAATGTAAATGAGCTATCATAATAGAGATGGCAACCTCGTGGAGGGATAAATTCAACCTGACTAGCTTGAGATACTTTTCAATTGAAAAACTCGAATTTTTCCTTATTTATGATATGCTTAAATTCAAACTCATTTCACCACCTTATTAAGGTCGGATTAAGCCATTTTGTTATCCCTAATCATTCGCCAATATATATATACAAAAATAAATATTTGGAAAAACTAATGCACCATATTATATTACAATAACATTATATATTTGTAAAATTTTAATTGTAAATAGATGGTACCATTGGTAGTAATATTTGTTTGCAAAAATAATATGCCTTTTAAAAAAAAAAATTAAGTTTGAAAAAAGATTATATATATATATATATATATTATAAGGGAAAGAACATCACATCGCCGATTTACCAAATCAATGGCTCACATTTAATTATAATAAATAAATTTAATTTTGTGCTATTAGATGTGTTTTCAAAATGAAAAATGATTTTCTTATCTACAAATTTTACCACCTATTTTTATCGGGTGCATTAAATGGATTGTACCTTTACTATATCTTGTGAAGGTACAACACATATTGATGTTGTAAATTAATAATCCAATTTACCTAACCAACCACAAGCTAACGCGAGGCCACCCACATCAATAACATGTTTTGCCACAGCAAGAGGAGCTAATCCTATTCGAATAATAAAAACGTGGATTCAAAAGTCTAAACGATGGAATTTGGTCTAAAAATGACGCGCATCACCGCCGGAGGCGGTGCTTGAATTCTCTGGGCTGTTTAGAGTCAAATTAGCCAATCCCCATGCAATTCTCGACAGTTTGAAGAGGGGAGCTCGGAAGCTTTGTTTGATGTCCACGTGAAGGGTAAAACTTAATATGGATATGGGTGTCCGACCTAGATGCTCATTTCTACACTATGAACTATAAAGCTTGGATACCGGAGCTCTCCTAATGTGCTATGGAGCTCTCCCGTCAACCACTATGTTAGAAAACATGGGCAGTATGGGGCGACTGCTACCAACTCCACTGGCGCAGCAGAGTCTTCCTCAATTTTATTAAATGCTCACCCACTACATGCAAAATTTTAGAATTCATGGAGAAGCAATGTCAGAAGTGGTGATGATCAGGGGATGACCACAACCTGTTCCGAGAGCTCCTTAACACGCTTTCCTTTTAGTCATATATATAGAAGAAGCATCTGACTTTTAAGACGGATGGAATAGACTCTAATAACTAAGAACAATCAAGCATTTTACCACAAATGTGAGATATAGAGAGACATGGCTCCATAGCCCGCTTTAGAGCCCCTAAGTTAGAGAGATTAAACTTTGGGTGGCTTAGCCTTCCTCTTGCCGTAGTATTAGGAGGATAGAATAGTTAGAGAGGCTTTTGTGAGTTTGTAATAACTATTTGTTTGTCATCAATACAAAGCAAACCGAGCTCCTAACTCTATTCCACAGGAGAGAATTAACATGTATCTTCATACCAGGCCAATCTCATCTATACATCTTTGTTTATGTTAGTTTGATGCGTTCATTATACTAAATCATTTAACTATGTGGTCTAAAACACCCTTCTAGTTTTTAGCACCAACACATATAATACCCGGTAAAAATTGGTAGTAAGACTTATAAGTAAGTGTAGCATTGCTCTTTCCAAATATCAAATCAAATCAGTCAACAATTTTATCTCTCTCTATATATATATTTCTTTTATTCCACCAATCTGCTCTCTCACTCTCTCCCACTTAGTGTTTTTTAGGTGTAGCTCCTTCTCTTACTTTTCTCTCTCATTAACTTCTTTTTAAAATTTAAAATACATTAACTTTAAATACACAAATTAAAAATTATTAAAATTTACATATTTGAAATCTACTAATCGATACATATAAATTAAGATCCATTATTACTATAAAGGTATGTGTCAACGAAAAAAAAAAGTTGTTGTAACCCACTTTTTCTCCTTTTAAACATATTTTCTCCACATCAATGTACACAGTGGCGGAGCCAGGAATAATTTTCAGGGGGGGCAAAAAAAATTTAAGCCAAATCAAACTCAATAATTATGTTTAGAGACCAATTTTTTACTAAAATACTTCTCTATTCTATTTCGATATTTTGAAAAAGTTAAAAATAATATACTAAAATTAATTATATATCTTGAAATATCTTTTGATATATAATCCAAAAAAAAAAATGAATGCTATGTTTCAAAAAAAAAACAGTAGGAAAAAACGACGGCTGCTGCCTGAATAATGAATGGAAGAAAGTAAAAATTTTATACATATTACAAATTTACACCTTCAACTTATAATGATGATTGCACAAAGCCCCCTGCACAAAAGTCTCACAAAGCCCTCACCAAACGTTGCTTCCTTTACTTATATTACAACTGCTGCCCTTGGACATATTAATTTAATCACAAACAACACCCCTTGCCCAAAATTACACATTGGCCCCTCAACTATCCCTTCCCACACATAAGCCCCTATACTCTATAAAAATTTCCAAAAAGCCCAGGTGGGGCCATGGCCCCATCTGGCCCCCAAGTGGCTCCGCCCCTGAATGTACACTATTTATTGTTTCAAATCCAATTGTAAAACACATCTAATGGTACAGAATTTAATCTATTCATTGTAATTAAATGTGAGTCAATGTTTCTTCTAATTCCTTATAATATAGATTTTCTTCTAAACAAAAATTAGGCTTAAAACATTAAAACTATAAACAAACAAAACATAATTTATTAAATACCAACCGCAAATCCAAATCCCACTATCACCGAAAACAAACTGCAACCCAAATCCCACTACCACTACCCCTCAACACCACCGCACCCCGCTGCCCATTGCATCACAGCCCCCAACCACCCAAACAAACTTAAAAAACCCAAATTCCAAGTCAGTTTACATTTAGGAAATGAGAAGATGAGATGTTGCATAACATCTTCATCACTATGCCCAGCGGGAGTTTAGGTGACGTACACTGTTCGTCGCTTAAGTAAAGTTTGTACGTCACCTAAGGTTTAAGCGACGAACCTTGTGTCACCTAAGCTCCGTCACCTAAGTGGCGTGGCATATAGTTTAGGTGACGTACAAATAAAGGCGCGTCACCTAAGTGATCCATAGGCGACATACATGTTCGTCTCATACGTTTTACACTTAAGCGACGTAGAGTTTTCGTTTGTCGCCTAAAGATATATCTTAGGCGACGTACCTTTTTATGTTTGTCACCTATGATTATCTTTTAGGTGACATACTCTTTATGTTTGTCGCCTAAAGGTCCATCTAAGGTGACGTACCCTTTTTAGGTTTGTCACCTATAAATATCTTTTATGCGACGTACTCTTTTAAGTTCGTTGCCTAAAGGTACATCTAAGGTGACGTACCCTTCTTATGTTCGTCACATATAATTATATTTTATGCGACTAACTCTTTTATGTTCGTCGCCTAAAGTATATCTAAGGTGACGTACCCTTTTTGTGTTTGTCGCCTAAGTGGGAAAACTAGGCGACGTACATGATTTAGGTACGTCGCCTAAGTGAGAAATCATATTTGACAAAATTGCTAAAAATTACAATAATCCCTGCAATCGAAACTGCATTTTAAACACAATATAACCTACACTTTATATCACAAGCTGTAATCCCAAATAAATAATTCTAATACACCTTAATTCACAAATATACAATTCTCATTATCTAATAAAATTTTGAATTATATTTACATAAGGTCTAATATATACAAGGTAAAAAGATGTTCAATGCTCATAAAAATAAATAAAAATATTCAATATGCAAGTACAAACAGAAAGTAAAACAAATGCCTATGGCTGCTGGTCGGTAAAAGAACCATCGGCAGTATCCCGTCGAAGAAGCTCAAGGACCTGACGTTGCAAGTCGGCCATATCCCGTTTTAGCCCATCGTTGGCTTCCATCAGCCTTTCGACGGTGGACTGGAGATTCGCGACGTTAGCAGATGCTGGCCGCGCTTCGCCTCTCAGCTGTGGGTCCCTCTTATACCCTGACCCCATGCCGCGGACGACCGTCCCTCTTCGAACACCGACCTCTCCCTGAAGAACCTCGATATGTGTCTGGAGAGGGAGGACGATCGATGCCGACTGAATCGGGTCCGAGCCGTCTTCCACGGGCGATGGCGTGGGATTCGAGGATTCGAAGGAAGCAATGGAAGCTTTCGCCGCGGACCTCATCGCATCCTGCAAATAAATAATAAGAGTCAACAATTAATCAGTAATTCAATATCATACTATAAACAATAACAAATGAACAAACAATTAATAAACTCTTACGGCTTTATCCGGGGCATTCTTCACATAGGCGTCCGCCCAGGCATTTAGAATAGGGGCTTTATCCCCTTTTTCCTTCAGCTTCTTCGCTCGGTAGGCGAAGGGCACCGGTCCCGAGGTGTGGTCCACCTTATTCTAAGATGCCCGAATCTCTTTCATTCTCTGGGATCGGGCCTGCAATGCGAACTTTAAAGTTAGTAAAAATTCGAAAGGAATTCAAAACGACGATAAATTAAAACAATAACATGTCAATCTACTAAATACTTGGTGTAATTTTTCTAGGATGACATATTCTCCAATATAAATTAAAACAATAACATGTCAATCTAAAAATTACTTATTATTTAGAATATACTGTGATAAAGAAAAATTTCACATATAATAATAAAAAATCCAAAAAGAAAATATAGGACTATAGGACACAAAATTTAAATACAAAGAGATAGAAAGTATACACAAGTAAAGAAAAATGAGAAAATGAGTACCTCTTTTTCAATCAGTTCTTTTCTAAATCCTTGTTTTAATCAACATATCTAATGAGCAAGGTTCAATGTCCTATTAAATAATATATATACTCTAATATAATATTCTTTTCCATTCAATCTAATATAAGAATAGTATTGTTTTCTCTTCTAAAGAAAGGAGAATAATATTATATTAGATGTATTGCCTACGTATCATTTAAATCAATTAGCTCATGCTTCAAGGGCAGTATATCTCTTTAAATCAACAAAGTGTGCAAAATTCAACAAGAGATTCTAAATAGCATAAAAGTGGGGAAATGAAAATAAAAATGAAGAGATTGGTACTAAACCATTATATATATTTCAAGTTAAATTAACACAAAGGCAACATACTCCTCTCATTGTTAACTACTTTTAATACCCAATACAATTTTTTAATCAAACACCCTTCACTTACCTTGTCCACCACTTACCTTGTCCACCACTTACCTAATTATTCTATTATTGTCCATCATTATTCATCACCACTTGCAGCTATGATTATATATATATGTATTATATGAACAATAGTATTTATTTTATCCATTTATGTATACAATCGATCAATCCTCGAATAGACCCGTGTTTGAACCCAAAAAGAATTCATTCCATCTTTACTAATTTTTCGAGGCACATATATAAAATATGAATAATAACTATGCATAGTTAATTTTTTAGAGTAATTATAAAATAAGACCTAAAACAGTACATTAATCTTGAGAGAAATTAAATGGTTAAGAACAGGGGATCATACTTGGAAGATAAGAGCAGGGGATCACTGGTTCTCCGAGGAAGATGAGAGCAGGGGATCGCTGGTTCTCCGAGGAAGATGAGATGTATGATAGAGTTTTATATTTTTAGTGTATATCTGCTTTTTGGAGAAGAAAGGGGATGAGATAACAGAGAAAATATAAGAGTGAGAGAGGGGGTGCGATAGAGAGAGAAACGAGATGGGTGGTGCGATTAGAGATAGAAACGAGAGAGAGAGAGAGAGAGAGGGGGAAAACTAGGGTTCCAAATGGAGAAGAAGGGTGTGCTTTTGGGTTGGCTGCGGGTGTTTGGGTTTTGAGGGGTTAGGGATTTTAGGAGAAACTGAGAGAGGGGAGTGAAATTTTGGAAAATTTTAAAATTTTGGTGAAAATTAAGGAGGGAAAATTGAGCTCGAAACTTTAGTTCGAAACTTTAGTATTTATTATTATTATTATTATTATTATTATTATTATTATTATTATTATTATTATTATTATTATAATTTTATTATTATTATTATTATTATTATTATTATTATTATTATTATTATTATTACAACTATTATTACAACTATTATTACAACTATTATTTTTATTATTATTATTATTATTATTATTATTATTATTATTATTATTATTATTATTATTATTACAACTATTATTATTATTATTATTATTATTATTATTATTATTATTATTATTATTATTATTATTATTACAATTATTACTATTATTACTACTACTACTACTACTACTACTACTACTACTACTACTATTATTATTGGTCCTCGTCCTCATCACCTGAAGATGTGATGATGTCATTGTTAAAGCCGTCTTCGTCGTCCTCGTCGTCCTCGTCGTCCTCATCATCTTCAGAGTTATAATCGGGAGCATACTGTTGTGGTATAATGCCAAGGTCGATGGTAAAACACTAAAACCGGATATAGGAAAATATGTCGTGTGAGGCTCTTGATAGGGTTCGTCTACTTCATACTGTATGGTGGGGGTTTCGTCCGTTGCAAGTGTGCTCTCACTGTACGTACCTCTATGTGACATAACATTAACTACTTTCCAACCTTGGCCAGCATACGTATCATCTATGTAAAACACTTGTTTTGCCATCTTGGCAAGAATAAATGGACTATCTTCGTACCAACTAGTAAAAGTGTTCACCGATAGAAGACCCCGATCTGTTTTGGTGCTCTCCGGATCTTCAGGGTCAGTGTTGTACCATTTGCACTTGAACAATACGACGGGCATTCCTCCTGTGTACATAAGTTCAACGACTGCCTCAAGAACCCCATAGTAGGCGACGCCATCCGCCTCTACCATCACTCCATTATTCTGGGTCCTCCGGTTCTGGTCTCGTTGCCATGTAACGAAACTGATTCCGTTTACGTCGCACTGTGAGTAAACGTTGCAACCCACAGGTTCGTATGCAAGAACATCCAATTCGTGACGCCAATGAGGACTCCCTGTACGTCGAAGTTCAGCCATCTGCGTGACAATGAATAATATCAGTGAAATGTGGGTGAAACATATGCAGTAAATATAAGAAAATTAATCGTTAATTCATACCTAACGACGAAAATGGGGAATGAACCTTGCATTTAGCTCTTCGTCACTCGCGTCTGGATTTGACCTGATGAGTTGATCTCGGTGACCTTTAATGAACAGTTCCGCTTCCCAACAGTTGTCCATGACACACCAGTGAGCCGAGTTAATTTCTTTTCTAGTTAGTTCATAATCGGGGATGTAACCTTTGGTAATAACAAGTTCGGAGAAAACGGATATGTTCCACTTAGGTGCATCGGAGATGACTTCATCTATTGGGGCGTTAGCCATGTATAATATGATATACGTTATAAAATAGGGGCATTAACTTGTTAAAATAGGGGCATCAACTAACGTTATAGCTATATTTTCAACACTAAACCTACAATTTTAACACTAGACATTAAGGTCTCGTTTGATTCGGATATTAAAAAATGGAATGAGATTATTAATACCACTTTTTTTTAAATACCTTGTTTAGTTCACAAAAAACTAAAAATTATTATTATTATTATTATTATTATTATTATTATTATTATTATTATTATTATTATTATTATTATTATTATTATTATTATTATTATTATTATTATTACTGTTAAATGAATCATACGAGGCCTAAGTAATCAACAATAAATTCAAAATTTCGTAACAAATTGATATGATAAACTTAGATTATAAATATCAAATAGGGGCAACAACTAACACTAAAACTAGAAGCAACAACTAACACTAAAAATTATATATTATTAGAGTGCTATGAGTCCTATGTCATAATAGTCATACTAAACATACAATTTTAATGCTAAACATTACATAAATATACAAATTTCGACACCAAACCTACAAATTATAATGATTAAGAAAGATTACACTAACCTTGAAATCAAGTAGGAGATACGATAAAACTCTTAGGAGATAGGAATGACCAAAATCATCCAAAATTAACTCTCCTCATTTCTCACCACAATTTTCTTGAATGGAGGAGGAGTAGTTGTTTTAAAGGCACATTGGACACTTAGGCGACGAACATTTAAAAGTCCGTCACCTAAGTGGCACTTTAGGCGACGTACATTGATCAACGTTCGTCGCCTAAAGTCCAGGTAACCAATTCAAAAATGTGACCGTTGGAGAAACTTTATGCGACGCACATTTAATAATGTACGTCACCTAAGGGTATATCTTAAGCGACGTACTCTTTTATGTACGTCGCCTAAGAATAACGTCCTTTCACCAGCTCAACGTGACGTAGCCTAAGGTTAACTTTAGGTGATGTACTTTGATTTTATGTCGCCTAAGTGAAACTTTAGGTGACGAACATGTTTGTAAGTCACCTAAGTACAACTTTAGGTGACTTACAAATGGGTACGTCACCTAAAGTTGACCTTAGGCGACTAACAAACATGTTCGTCACCTAAAGTTGCATTTAGGTGACTTACAATAATAGTACGTCACCTAAAGTTGAACTTAAGTGACTTACAAATGTGTACGTCACCTAAAGTTGCACTTAGGCGACTTACAAACCTGTGCGTCACCTAAAGGTGAACTTAGGTGACATATCTTGATGTTCGTTGCCTTAATGTAGCTTAAGCGACGGACCCTATTAGGGTACGTCGCCTAAACTCCTGAAGGGTATAGTGTCAATGGTCGGTGAAATTTGGAAAAAATGATTTGGAAATAAATAATTGTGGGGTTTAAGTATAATTTACCCTTTTTTAATCTTATAACATATAAGAGAAAAATAATTCTATGGTTGAGATTTAATATGATTTTTGAATAGTTAATAGTGGTTTTGTCTAGGATTACACCCATGTACAATAGCTCACTTTGCACACGCGATGCGTGTTCAACTCATATAAATTTAATTTCAATTTTTTTTTTATCATTAATATTGTGACTCTTCTTGGAACCATTTTTATTTATATTTTTATGCATAGAAAAGAGGGTTATTACTGAGTGTAATTTATTTTATACTAATGTAAATTGAATCTCAGCATCATTCGTGGATTAAAGGATTACCTTTGCAGCAGGAGGAGGAGGAGGAGGAGGAACAGGAGCAGCCCGCTTGTGCAAAGTAGCACCAACATGTTTCAACTCTTTTGTCATTCTACTCTGAAAATTGAAAGAATTGTTTTTCAAAAAAATATGGAAATGACCATAGTTTCTCTCTCCCTATGTCAAAATCAATGTTACGTTCCACTCCATTATTCTATCAACAAATGGAACATGGACCATAATTACTTAATAATTATATTTTCTGTCATTACAACCAAAACCAAGAAGACCAAATCACTGTTAAGGATTTTGTTGTGGATACAAAATAAGTATTGGGCACACCAAATTAATTTTATTATGAATCTTGAAAGAAGTTGAAGGACTAAATATGTAATATCTCTACATCATAAGGGGCAATTGTTTTTGAATCTTATAATGTATAAAGAATAAATATTTGTGTGGTTGAGATTTAATATAGTTTTTGAATGATTGATAAAGGCTTTGGCCAGGGTTACAAATATGTATATATATACACACTAGCTAACTCTACACACACGATTTGTACTCATATAGATTTAATTTCAAAAAAAATTAAAGTGAATCTTTTTGTAAGCATATTTTATTTTATTTTTATAGAAAAGATGGTTATTAGTGATCGTAAATTCTTTATTTTACACTGATGTAAATTGAATCCTAGCATCATTCATGGATTAAGGTATTACCTTTGCATCTGGCGTAGAATCATCATTGTAAATTACCATGTCCAGTGGAGTGAATCCCTTGTTATTAAGGGCTCCCTTGTCAGCCATAGGATGTTGTATGAGTTTTGGTACCAAGCAATTGGAAGTAGCAAGCAGATGAAGAGGCGTGTTTCCGTCATAATCTTTTTTCATGATTAACCTGTCAACTATCGTTGGACACTCTTCTAAGAGAGATTCAATCACAGCCTTCTGCTCATGCTCTATAGCAATGTGAAGCACATTCCTTCCTTTCAAGTTGACATCATCGAAACAACTTGGACAGTGCGATATAATTTGTTTCATTACAGGTATATGACCTTCACTAGCCGCAACCATAAGTAAATTATTACCTCTTGCATCACATCGTGGGTAGCCAATTGATTCATCCACAGATAACAATTCGTTTACCACGTTTGTAAAACCAAGATGTGCAGCACAATATATTGGTAATCTGTGAGAACCATCTGGCATCCGCATTAAACCTTCCCGCCACTCCAATATTCTTCTAACACAATCTGAAAATAAAAAAATACATATATAATGGTTATATATTTTTTATATAATCATGAAAATCTCCTATTGTGAATGCCTTTTGGGTCCTCTACATATTAATTTTTTTCTCTTAAAAATGCCTGAAAATCAAACACCACCAAAGCAAATATTATTATTGGTCAAAGATAAAACCGTTCTGGGAACAAACGGAGTACTACTATATATATATATTTAATTTTTTATATATATAACTTATTATTTTTATTGTATTTGATTGCTATATACAAATGGAGTGGATTGGGAATTGATCCAATTTAATATTTTAAATTGAACTCGATCTATTGAATTATTCAGATGCATTGGTTAAAATTGGATCCTAATTCTAAAATTGACATTGGACTGATGCAGCTTTCAAATCCACATCGCAAATACTATTGATAATGATATTGTTGTTGAGATTATCAATCCCACATCGGAACAGTGGATAATCCCAAATCAATATATAAGATCTAGGGGCTACTCCACCCATTGCTAATTGGTTTTGGATTTGATACTCCAAAATCTAACATGATATCAGACAAACGGCCGTCACGGGCTCCACGTCACCCAATCAATCGGGTTCGCTGTTCAAAGAAACGGTCTCAGGGACCACTCATCCTTTAAATTTTAAGCAAACTTTGGTATCTAAAATTTTGCACCGAGAGACTTTTGGAAAAAAAAAAACCTAAAAAGTCACAGTAAGTGGAAGAAGCTAGAAAAAAACAAGCAACTTTGAAGCCAGCACAAAAAATTGTTAAATATCAAATTTCATACCTCTGCTATTGCAAATCACGGCCGCGTGTAAAGCTGTTCTACCTGTTGGGCCACCATAAGCCGGATCTCTACAAGTATTTACAAGAACATCCACCAAATCGTGATATTCTCTGCCAGCAGCCAGGTACAATAGAGTCTCCCCCGACTTGTTTTCATATTCGTGGGTGCTCTGATCATCTTCTTTAAATAATATGCTCACCACTTGAATGCGATTGTACCGAGTGGCCTCATGTAAGGACGTATCACCGTTGTTATTCCTACTACACCGTAAGACACCCAGCCGTTTATCCCTTATTCCGGTTTCGATATCTTGGTCGAGCATTTTTGCATAGTTGATGAGTGCACGCACTATGCCAATGTGTCCACCCGTTGGGGCAAGGTGCAGTGCACTATGGCAGTTTGAGTTGACTTCACTTATTAGTAATGGATACACAGATAGAATTGCTTGCACGGCTTCCACATGCCCAAACTGTGATGCAAGATGAAGGAGATTATTCCCGTGTGAGGTGCGTAGTACGTCGACTTACCTCATCAGCTGATTTGTCCTTTATTTGCTCAACGATCGCCTCGATATTGCCAGTAATGGCAGCATTGTAAAGGCTCGAATCAATTTGCTTGATATCGTACAGGTTCGAATCCATTTGCTTGAAATATATATATATAAACTGATGAAGTTTGGGTGCGTACTTCAATTAAGTACCTGATCGATCAGCTGGTGAATAGGTCTTTCTCTAAAAATGAATTATTATCGGAACATTTTATCATCTTCATATAAAATTGATCTCTTCTAAATATATATCAATTGGGTCTTCTCATATCCATTTCTTTATGACAACTTCTAAGTCTTTTTTTCTTTTGATATAATATGTTTGTTACTGAAGAATCAATCCATGTTCTTTTCCTACTTAACTAATTGTCACCATAGTCGAGAATTGACTTCTTTTTTTTTAAAGAGTTGAGAGTGTACTTCATCATAGAAATCTACATATACAAGTAAAACAGAGAAAGTGCCTCCATTAATGCATAATTAATCTGTAATTAATGTAGTTAATTTTTGTTTTTTTAAACAATTAGGTATAAGGGCTCATTCTAATAATAATATAATCATAAAGGACACTTAAAAATTAGCTGTATAAATTAAGGATACTGTACAAAAAAGACACTAATACCCCTTCCTTATAATATCGTCTCATTATAACACCAATAGCAACCAAAATGTGCTAAATGCATTTAGCACCTCCTGAACAGCAACCAGATGGTGCTAAATGTATTTAAGGACCACAATCAGAAGGTGCTACATGCATTTAGCACCACCTGGACAACAACCAGAAGGTGTTAAATGCATTTAGCACCTTCTGGTTGTTGTCCAGGTGGTGCTAAATGTATTTAGCAACTTCTGAATAACAACCAGAACATAGCACCACTTGGACAACAAACCAGAAGGTGCTAAAATGATTTTAGCACCATTACAAAACAGAGAACAACAAAATTGATGAGATCAACATCCACTCAATTTATTTATATGTATATATATATGGATCGATGTAGGGTTCGTTAAAAAAAAAAGTTACAATAATATTTCTTTTTTCAAATCCCGTTGGGCTGTCGAAATTGGTCGATTTCGATAGCTAAACGACCTCTTATTGTCTTAATTTTTCACGCAATTATAGTAACTTTGTCTTCCGAACAACATATCCAAAAATCAGCCAAATTCAACGGTTTGATCCAAAGTTATATATGTTTTACGATTGTAGATCTAGAGAAGAAGAAGAAGAAGAAGAAGAAGAAGAAGAAGAAGAAGAAGAAGAAGAAGAAGATGATGATGATGATGATGATGATGATGATGATGATGATGATGATGATGAGAACGGCACTACTTTCGGCAATATGATCGGAGAATCAGGTGGTGGTGGTGGAAGAGATGAGTTTATTGGTGAGACAACTTCTCTTTTCTCTTGTTCTCTGTTTTTTCTCTCTAAACTATGTGTATGTAAGAGAGAATAATTTGTCTTTTGTATAATTATAATAAATAATATAGTAGGGTATTTTTGTCCATCAACATTTATCATTTTCTTTAAAATAAATTAATATTATGAAAAGTGTCCTTATTGTAAAACCAAATTATGAAATTAATACTACTTCCCTTTATTAAATATGAGTTCGTCCTTAGAGTTATAAAATATTATAGAGCGAGACCTTATAACCCATTATCTCTTTTTTTTTTCCAGCTTTATTCCATAATTATGCCATTTGACCTATTTATTGAGTCCAGCTTATATACAAGTCTTGGTTTTTGTGGAAATGGGCTTTTCTTTTTTACTTTGCCTACGTTTAACTTCATGTTCAATTATCTATTTTTTAAATTTATTTAACTATGTTACCCTCTTTCCAACGTTTGACTTTATGTCTTTTTCCCTTCTTTTTCTCTGACACCAATTTTTTTCAATTACCACAAAGTAGTTTATTCCATCAATTACCATATATGTTGTAAGTTATTATTTTTTTTTTGGAGAGTAAATAAACCAAATGGCCATTAAACTTTTGCTCTAGTACTACTTTAACCATCAAACTTTAAAATGAATTACTTTGGTGATCCAACTTTGAAGTGAGTACTATTTTCACCATTCTGTCCAATTCTTTGGTCATCCAACTTTGGAGTAAGTACCACTTTGACCTTTCTATCCGATTTGGCTGTTAAAATTAAGGCATTTAAGTAGCACATGACTTTATGTAATTAAGGTTATTTTGGTCATATTGCAATAAAATGATATTTCCCTACGATAATTCTTGCCAAAATGAAATACACACGGTATATAAAACACAGTAATATTTTTAACAAATAGCGCAACTGATTGAGCCCATAAATTGCATATCTAATCCCTTAAACAAGGATTAATTAGCTTCTAGTTACCGTCTAAAATCGAAAATTGTATGTAAATTCAGTTTAAGTGTCAAAAGAATACATTGCATTGTATTTATGTGTTACTAAGCCATTTTTCAAGCCTAAATTTGTTAAATAACTGATGTTGAATACAAAAACGAAGGTTGAAAGTGAAAAAGTGCAAGAAGAAGGCCCGAAGAAGAAGTCAAAATCCATTCCAAGCCCCGAGGCGAGAAAAACTCCTTAAACTACCCCCAAAGTACTATGAAGAAGAGAAAAACAAGTCCCCAATCATGAATAAAGTGAATGCAAATGTCCAAGAGTGATTCTAAGAGGAAAGAAGGTCAATCGAATCAATTCCGAAAATTTTCAAGCAAAACTGACAACTACTATAAAAAGCTCAAAGTTGTAGCTGATCAAATTTTTTCTATATTGGGAATTTGAAGAAATCTTCAAAAATAGAAGTTCTATAGCTTTAAATTACCTACGCGTAGGTGAAACGGTGCATCAATCGGTGTTCGGAGCAAAAAGTTATAAGCGAAAGAAAAAGCGCCAAAAGAAAAAGAAAAAAAATACATGAGGATCAATCCCCACTCTATTTTTTTGGCCGTTTTCGGTTTTTAACTCTTTTCGGCCAGTTTCTTCAAAGAACATCCAACTTACGACCAGAGACACTTATGAAACATATAAAAGGTCATGAAACATATAAAAGGTCATATATATCATATTTTAGGGTACGACACTATTTAGAATCGATTAAATAGAGAGGCCGAGAGCACCGTAACTTTCTGGGAGTTTTTGCGCTCATTTGTCAATCGAACTTTTGAGAGATTCTTTATTTCTTTCTTCAAAACAATTGTTAGATTAGTTTAATTATCATATTTAGAGGCTGGAACATCAGTGTATGCTATGTTTATTCATTAATCAATTCAGTTTCAATCACTAGCCAAGTAAACCTTAGTTTTCTGTTTTAGTTCAATTTAATTGCTTTTAATTGTTTGTTTGCTTTCTTATTCATAGATTAGATGTTTGAGATCATATATATTCTGGAATCAACCTTAAACCCTCGTTTTAGGGTTTATAGGTCTGTTTTATCGATTTTTTTATTTTTTCGTCGATCTATGCTTGATTTGTAATTTATATTCAAATAGTTTTTTGTTGTTCCATGCTATTCATGTGTGATTCATTGTCGGTCATTAGTAGTCTGATTTTTCATAATTTTTAGGATTTTAGTCAAATTTCTTCAATTTATGTCTGTTTTGTATTTGTTTACTGTTTTATCCGTAAAATCTTTGTTTTAAATTGGAATTACGAAATTCCAAAGCCAAAAATTTTCAAATCTGATTTCCTACATTGTTAAGTATTTTTATTTCATGATTTATAAGCTTGTTTACATGTTTGGTTTGATTATGGCTAGCTAAATTGTTAGTTAGGGGTCCGTTGTGAAATATACGTAATTAATCCTTGAATGCAATCCAATTTAGGTTTGAATATGATTTTTCCATTGATTATAGATCACCTACTAAATGCATGAGTATTTTATTATCTTTTCATGCGTTACAAACACGTTTTCATAAGTTAGCTCATAAATTCCATTTGATTAAGAATCATAAGACGTCAATTCACGGATTTTTGCACTAAAACTCTAACGTGACTGATTTGAGGATAATATTTATCCTATGATTAGTTGGGTTAGTTTATTAAGTGAATTGGTTGATTTGGCACAATTTTGGTATTTATTCACATAGGTGACGAAAAAGTGTTAATTTTGACTTTCGGCATTCTTTTTAAGACGGATTTGCTTTGAATCAAGTTCAAACCTATTCAAACCTTATAGGATTGTTAAGCTACTGATTTTTGAGAAGTTTAATTAACTTATATTATTTTTGTCATGTACTAGCAATATTAGGTTCTAAATTACATTTTTCAAAGTAAAAAAACATCATTGTCGAAGTTTATTACTCGAAGCTAGTCTATATAGTCTTTGTCACTTATGGGATATCATATACTTGTAGTAGCAATACAATTAGATGGTTAGAGGGTCTAGGAGTTGAACTTTAGTGAAAAATCTTGTTTAAACTTAGATTTGGATTACCCTATTGGACTAGTTTCGTACTCCCTAACTACGGATACCCTTAACATTTGTTTCTCATTGATTTAAGTTCATTTAATATTTTGATTTATTTAATTAGTATGCTATTTTATTTAATTTATTTATTTTTAGTTCATTTGCATGTTCCCTTTTTAGGTAGATAACTTGTGTTTGTGAATTCCCTTTACTTTTGCACCCTAGGTTTAGATTTGCCTTTAATTTTAGCTTAATTAGTTAATAGCTTTAATTTTGTTTTCATTTCCTTCCTTATTCCTCGTTTCAATCATCTTTCCTTTTCTTTTCCCTTCTTCCCCCTTAGAAAAATACCTAGAAAAAAATAAATTCCTTACCTTCCCTGCGATTTCACCTTAGACTTCCCCAACTATATTATAACTTGACCGCCTGTACTTGGGTGTAATACTTCGCACTTTTTGCGCATAATCAGCAACTTGGGCTATTTTATAACCAAAATAATTAAAATATGCTTAAATGAAGTCATATGCCTTGTACATGGTTTCATTATATTTAATTTAACAGTCATATTGGAAGAAATGACCAAAGTGGCCGGTACTCAATCCAAAGTTGGATAGTCAAATTGGTTTTTTTTAAATTTAATGGCCAAAATGAAACTAGATCAAAAGTTAAGTGATCGTTTAGACTGTTTATTCTTTACCTCTTTCACATTTGTCTACATATGAATTTCATCCTTGCTAGATAAAATTACATGCTTATATATTCCGAATAAGTTCTTAGATGCAGGTCACCAATAAAGAAATCCTTCAAGCTCGCCGAATTTGTAAAAATGTAAAATTTTTCTTTAATTATGTACATGTTAAAGAATTATTGTTGATGTTATATTTTTTTTTATGCCTCTATATATCCATTTACTCTCTATCGCGCTCTCCTTACCAACAACATTAAGGTTATCATAGGAAACATTGAATGGTTTCAACTATTTTTATGCCATCAGGGCACCAACCATAACATTTATTAAAGGGTAAAAGTATCTTAGTTGTTCACTTTTCATCTCACAAAACAATAATTTTTCCTTGCCTTTCACAAATTGCACAATCAAATTCAAAGTGGAATTCAAGAATTCATTAATCCATTAGGCCTTATGATTATTTTCTATGGCCATTAATGTGACGCCCCGGTCCCAATTAGGGCATTAACGACACCATTATGATCAAAGGGAGTCACTAATCCATTTTAGACTAGCTAAAATAGGTCGACCAAATAATAAATATAAATAATATAGTATGATGGCATGTCCGATTAAAAACAACAAACATGGCTATTATATATTTAATGTGCCAATTAAAATTAATCATCACATCGGAACTCAAATATAAGTATCATATATATTTTCTTCTAAAGAATGTAAAATAACAATCTAAACGTACATCTCTTATATAATTAATTGTTTTAACCTGTAAACATGCTTTGTAATCTGACGGTTACTAAACAAGTAAATAATACATTTCACATACCTGAAATATCTATATCATGATATATCTATCTTCTATGTACATGTTTTACATCATATCAACTTGACACATCATTATGTGTCATCGGTTATCATCGATATATTTACCCATAGCAAGTATTGGGTATTTCACATATATAATTAATTTAATATATAGCATAACGAGAGTATAAAATAATCTATACATCAACTAAATATGCCGTAGAATATCACACCATAACATCAATACATAACCGACACAGGTAGGTAGTATTAGATAACTATACTGCAAACCCAACTCAAACCCAACAACTTTGTATTCGTTACGTTAGCCTTGGTACCTACATATATATAAATTTAAAACGGGGTGAGCCTAACACTCAATAGTGATGGAATATGGATATATTTTTATATAAAATATTCCTTTTAAAACAATTTATCATTTATACTGCAATAGTATATACTTAAAATATTTACTTGATGCAAGTAAATCATATCATGCTATGTATGACGTGCTCATGCCATTCCACCTATGAAAAGATTCATCCCTAAATAACCATCTCATTGGATATATATAGGAAGTCTGATGCTGAGAAAGTCAAAATAATCATATCTGATATACAAAGAACAATCCACCATATCTTGCCAAATAAACGATACTTATGCACTTATATCAAATCAACAGAACGTGTCTTTCACAAGTATACTACTGAGTACCACACTGTCCCATAAAGTAATTAGTACTAATTGATAAGTGCCCAAAATTTTTATTTAAACCCGCAAATAATATTTTATTAGTATATAATTAATGCTTAAATTATGGAGGAATAATATTTATTTTGTCTTTTTGTAGGGAAGAAGTAAATTATGATAAAAAGTCTAAAAAAGTGGAAGAAGTCAATTAAAGATCAAAAAGGAAGATAAAGAAGAAAGAATATTCCAATTCAATATTCTCTCCTAATTCAAATACAACTCCTTATTATCTCTTTTAATTAGAATCCTAATTGAACTTATAGTTGTTATTTCTTCTATAATTCTAGTTTCCTAAATCTCTTAAACTTTTCTCTCTTATTCTTATACATAGACCCATTCTCTAGAGCTAAAGATATAGAAAAAAAATGGATAGAATATAGATATTATTAGAGAGTTCTAGAAAGAGAAAATCCTCCATATACTAGTTGCCGTGCGGCGAAAGTATTGAAGGTGAAAGAGTGGACAGTGTAAAGCTGTGCGGTACACGTCAGTTCGAGCATCATAAACAGTGACGCTTTCTAGCTTTCTAATTTTCTATAGTTTGTATTCAAGTACTTTAATTTTAATTTTAATGATGAATTATTATTTTATTTTAATGTATTCTTTATTTAATATGCTTGGCTAAATTATTTCCCAAAGGGAAGGGATGAAACCACCATGGATATAATGTGCTTAATTTTATTCTAATTGATTTTTAATTATTTGTCCCGAATTAAAATATATTTTGAAATTACCATCATTATAACTTGTGTTTTCTTTTTAGTACTTTAATTATTTTTTTTTTAAAAAAAGAATCTCTTGTGATCACTATAATTTGGGGATACAGGTGAAACCTATTTTTATTTACATTAGTTTTAAAGAAAGAATGATGGTGATTTTCAATTTGTTTATATAGTAGGGATGGATATTAAAAATGTAATTAGGTACTTTTTATTTATATCTATGGTGGTGGATTATCTTTCCTTGGGTTTCTTATTATTAGTTATTTGCTTTCTTTAATTTAATTAGTTAGTTTCTTAGTTTAGATAATTTCAAAAATCAAAATTTTAAAACTGTTTTAATTAATTTAAGTTCCTAAAATATTGTATTTCAACAAATTTTCCTATTTTCAAGGTATTAACTTGAATTTAGATCGATTCCTACTTATTTGCTAAACTAATTTAATTATTTTACATAAAAGTAAGGTTTTATTGCATTTAAGTGCGGAATTAAGTAACGACAAATTAATTATAAAAATTCTCCTTAAATCACTAATACTATTGTCTAGATTTCGAGCTACGTACCATTAGCTCTAGACGGCGCGACGCTTTACTCATTCTCCGGAAGTTTAGAGATTTTCAACACAGGGTCACACTCCCCATGTATTTCCACACCAGCATAGCACCAATAATATATCACAGTTTCTCATAATAGAATCACTGCAACTATATACATATGTATACATAATACTGAAACTGCCAATAGCCTCAATAGAATGCTGATAATAATATACAGAGAACTGATACTTTCAGAAGACAAGCAGACAATATAGAGATTCCTATATTGCCAATATAATATAATATATAAGCTTTGCTTTGCTTCTTTCGATTTCATCATCATAATATAGGGCACAACCAAGTGCCACATGTCGTGTCGTGCTATGCAATGCCTTGATTTCACATTTTACAATTTTTTGTGTACAATATGCAATATCTCATTTTTCACACATACAACATTTTTTCCAAAATCTCTTCAATTGCATCAATTAAATCTCTCTTGACAAATTATGATATATATAATAATTTCCAGCATCCAATTTATATAGTTTCACCATTTTCCTTTAAAAATTATCATTTTTACTAGATATCTCAGAACTAGTATTTTAGGAAAATTTGTGAAACTCATATATAAATTGATATTCTTCAAGGTTAATTACATCATAATATACCCACATATAAATTACTAGAATATTCTGTAATCAATTAATGAAATAAAATCAATATATCATCATTATATCTCAAAATTTATAACATTTAACAATAATAATGCAAACTTATGCAGCTTTTAAAATTAATATTCACTATCTCAATTTTCATAGAGCACATAAGAGACGGAAGCCAAGTTCATCCTTATAGCCAAAATTAATAAATAATATTCGGTCCAAATTGAACCTTTTGATGCGCAGAACAACTTCCGTGTGAAAACATTGGACAAATACCGAAGAATTAAATTTTAAATTTACTAAACATAAATATGGCTTTTGAGGATTTTTAAGAAGGATAAGAAGAAAAGCCAAGATAAAGAATTTAATAATAATAAAAAATAAAATAAAAAAGGCTTTGTTGAGGCGGTTAAGTAATGGGGGGGATACTTACAACTATTTCCCCCATAGTTTCATAACATTACAATCTCAACCTTATACTTTTATAACTTTACATTTTAGTCATTTTTTAACTCAAATTAATTATAATATCTCCAAACCACTTTAAAACAAGTTCCTCATCACCTAAGTCTTGAGTCAATTACCAAAAATATTTAAACACTTTCAAATATATTTTTCAATGTTTTCACATGTCAATTCGCGTACGCATCAATTAGCCCCCACAATAAATTTACATATACTATATGCAATTAAAATACTCTATAAATACATATATATCAAGTAAGACTTACAATTAAGCGTCTCGTATGCTTTACTAATACTTAACAAATAAAGCACATACATAGATAACAACCGCACAATTACTGGTTAACACAAAATTAACACATAAAACAAATTAAGGTCTACTATGTCATTTTCTATGGTCAACCCGACCATATATTAACTAAATCTGCACAACTAATGGGCTACCAACACGTGTTACGTACAAGTTTCAAACTAGTCATGACCATACTTGGACTAGTTAAATCCCAGTATAACACATGATCCAGACACTTAATCCCATTAAACCATAATTAACTCATAATTTAGATATGGAGTGTCACAATTAACTTTAGCTTAATTAGAATTCATAAATAATATATTTTTATTAGAATTCATATATAGTATCTTTTTAACTTCTGAAGTTAGAGACATGTAACTATTATCATCTTTCGATTTAAGTAGCGTGCAAGTGAAATATGATTTCAATTATAGATGAGGGGAATAACACGATCTAATCATCATTTCCCATAATTACATTTTCTCAATGGTCCAATCAAAAAATCAAATTTCTAATGTTTATAGATTTTAATGATATTGGGTAAATTAAATAAACTTGCCTATGATATATAATTATATATAGTCAAATTTTATCAGTTTAAAACCTTCAATATTCAAAACTGATAGATTGATTTTTTTTGAACTAAATGATTAAATTTAGTAGTCTTATATGAGTTTGATTAGGCTTTGAATTATATGATTAACTTCAGTAGACTTACATTCTAATTAATCTAATTTTGACATTGAACCAAAGAAATTTATAGAGTGCAGAGTAGTATTTTTTCAATTTTTTTAATTCAAATTAATTGATTGTTATATCTTTCAAAAAACAAATTAGTCTATAAATTTTATCTATTTGACGCATTAAAAGTTTATCCAAGTTCATCCTATGCTAATTGTAAAAACAAATATAACTAAAAGCTCTTAATATCTTACGATAAAGTAAACTTGTACTATAATTCTATATTAAAAAAAATTCATTATTATTAAAACAAATAGAGCTATCTCACATGAATTTGTATTGGTATTATATTATTAAAACAATTTTATTATTAAATAATTCCTTCTAATAATAATTTAAATTTCATCCTGTGCAAGGTTGTAACTAGTTTAATATATATGACGAGGTCTTGTCGTTTTTATTGGCGTTACAGTTCTGACCAAATTAATTTCTCCCATATATATATCAGTTGGGTCTTATAAAATGATAAGCTATAACGCTATACATTTATTATAATTAACTACTCATTTCACCATATCTTATTTTTGGAATCTCGAGGATCAAAAGTCCCTACAAAGTAAAAGAAAAGAATTTGAATAACTTGGCGTGAGTTACTAAGAGCATCTCCAATAGTCTCGATCTTTAAAAATGACTTTATAAAAATAATATTGTTGATCTATGTGATATTTTGAAGTGTTATTTTAAAAAATATTTTTAATGAGCTTCAACAGCCTCTTCAAATATATTATTATTTTAATAATAAAATATTAAAAAGTATATTTGAAGAACTATCTTAAAGAATGTCATTTTAAATTAGCACAAAGTCTCATTAATAAAATATTAAAAAGAATGTGTAAAGAGCTCTTTCATCATTCTTCATATTTGAAGAGTGAGAAGGACTCTTCAAATTGGAGATTCTATTTTACTACTTTTATTGGAGTGAATTTTGTTACGTGACTCTTCAATAAATTTATAATTTAGTCATTTAAATAGCCTGCCGGCGATGCTCTAATAAACCTTGTGACTTGGTCAAGATTGCAATTTAATGGAGAGTTGACTTGGATTAAGAAAAAATAAATAAATTAATAACTAAAAGAACTAGTAACATGATAAAATACATCCACACACACACACACACATATATATATATATTGGGAAGGATCTTAAGAGGACCAACCTTTTGGTCCTTAAATGCGGATCAAGCATTTTGAGGGGGGAAATAAAGGAATTTTTTGATGAAACTTGGTGAATATAATTTTCATCATCAGTAGACCACCTCCACCAAATTTCATCGAAAAATTCAATTGGGAAGAAGGTTAACTAAAATATTGATATATATGTGCATTTCTGACCGTTAAAATTTAAGATATTTAGCTAACTCACTTTCCGGTTGAATATTTTGATGAAATTTGGTGGAGATGATCTACTAATCATGGAGATCATCTTTCCCAAGTTTCATAAAAAAAATCATCCGTTTACTCCCTCAAAATGATTGGTCCGCATTTAAGGACCAAATAAATGGTCCTCTTTAGATCCTTCTCTTATATATATATATATATATATATATTAAGATATTAAACTTCTATTACACGAAGAGATGCCGAACAAACAATATATATTACAAAAAGAGATATCCAAAGAAAATGTGTTACAAAATTTCTCTTTGGGATTTCATATTTGGATAACGTTGAATGATATGTCAGTTAATTATGTGGTTATTGAATACTATTGCTAATTTAAGAATTTTTTTATTTTTTTAATAATTATAGTGTTAACCCAAAGATTTTGAGACCTTACAAACTAAATCTCGAGCTTTAAATATTTACACAAAAATTATTATATTACTATACCTATTAAAAAAAATCCAAGTGGTGGGGTGGGGTGGGGGCGGGCGCCCACATTCCCTACGTACGCCCTTGAAGGGACCTAAATCAAACCACTTGCTAAAAACTCTAGTTGAAGGATTTTGTGAATAAGTCCTAGTTATAGATCCCAAAAAACTACAACCGGAAGTTTGGTACATACATATATATATATATATATATGATACCTTCAAAGTAAGGTTTTAACTTAAGGACCTTACGTCACGGATTGGGTAATTTGGGGGAGTCAGATGGATGAATTTTTTGATGAAACTTGATAAAAATGATCTCCATGATTAGTAGAATATTTTCACCAAATTTCATAAAAAAGTTCAACTTGTAAGTGCGTTAACTACAAAATTCAAATATATATCTCTATTAACTAAACATATATATATATATATTTTTTTATATTTAACTCACTTCCCGATTGAATTTTTTTTTATGAAATTTGGTAGAGATCTTCTCTACCAAGTTTTGTAAAAAAACTCATCCATTTGACCTCCCGGCCAAAATGTCTAATCCGTGACTTAAGGTCATTAAGTTAAGATCTTACTTAAAATTTACCCCATATATATATATACATATTATCATTACTATTATTAATGAGTTGTATTATTGTCAAAATCATTTACAATTTTAAAATCATAATAATATCACTTTTCAAAATAGTAATATACTCTAGTAAATAGAATATTGCTTTAGTGATATGGCTCACCTTATTAACAAGTAATAACAGAGAGAAAAGAAGACCCAAAAGGCCAAAAGATTATTAATTTTTTTAATTTGTGACCGCAGACACGAGAACAAGCAACAGGAAATACAACATATATTGCTACTTATGAAATTCTTATGCTTCCTACTCTGAATTCGTTAGCCCAACGAATCATCAGCTGATATGTCCTTTGTTAGCCCAGCGATCACCTCGATATTGCCAGTAATGGCAGCATTGTAAAGGCTCGAATCCATTTGCTTGAAATATATATGTATGTATATATATAAACTGACCAAGTTTAATTGGGTGCGTACTTCAATTAAGTACCTGATCGATCAGCTGGTGAATTGGTCTTTCTCAAAAAGTGAATTATTATCTGATCATTTTATCATCTTGATATAAATTTGATCTCAATATATGGAGATACTAGTTTTCTAATCCGTACAATGCACAGGGCGTATTTATAAATTTATATATATATTTAATTTTTATTTACTTATTTTTTATTAGATGGATTTTAAATTAGAGATATATAATTATTCTTTTTAATTGTAAGATTTTCATAGAAATAATGGAAAGGGGTTGAAGGACTCTTACTAAACAATAGCATTAGAAATTTATTGCAAAACTCATGTTAAAAAAAAGAAAATATTAAAGTCTTGTTAAAATCTAATAGTATATATATAAATATAAAGCAATAAATATAAATACACGTGACAACTAAATATAAATAATTAGGGGCAATTAAAAAAAAGGGCTTATTAGTGAAAGATTTCCACACTAAAGCCAAGGAATAATTTTTTTTAAAATAAAGGGCCTATTTTTTATTTTATTGATAATATGACATGTGTCTTTTTTTTTCATTATAAAATGACATCTCAACCCTTAAAATAAACTAAAAAATACCAATATGCATTAAATTATGGACTGCAATATGAACTTTGCAGTCTATATTTCACTGCAATATGAACTTTGCACTCCATATTTCACTGCAATGTGAACTTTGCAGTCGATATTTTTAGTGCAAAGTTCATATTGCAGTTCATATTTTACTGCAATGTGAACTTTGCAATCCATATTTTCAGTGCAAAGTTCATATTGCAGTCCATATTTCACTGCAATATGAACTTTGCAGATCATATTTTACTGCAATATGAACTTTGCAGTCCATATTTTTTGTGCAAATTTCATAAAAATGGGTAATTTAGGTAATACATAACATGTTTTTATTAATTAAATGATATTTAAATTTATTCAAATACATTCATTTAAAATATAAAACAAAATATGCCTCTTACACTAATTACCAATTAAAAATAGGCCCTTCATTCAAAAAAATATTAGTCATTGAATTTTTGGTAAAAATCAATGTATAATAAGCCATTCTACCTAATTTCTAGAAATAATCAATACACATATATATATAGATATATATATATATAATAGTATATATATAAAATATAGAGTCCCTATCTCATACGAATTACTATTCACGGACCATCCGTACGGATTGGTCCGTTTGGCACTCTTTCCGATAGAATTTTTTGATGAAATTTTGTGGGGATGTTCTTCATCGTGTGTAGAACATCTCCACCAAATTTCATCAAAAAATTCAACCGGGAAGTATGTTAACTACATGATTGAAAAATATTAAAGTCTTGTTAAAATCTAATAGTATATATATAAATATAAAGCAATAAATATAAATACACGTGACAACTAAATATAAATAATTAGGGGCAATTAAAAAAAAGGGCTTATTAGTGAAAGATTTTCACACTAAAGCCAAGGAATAATTTTTTTTAAAATAAAGGGCCTATTTTTTATTTTATTGATAATATGACATGTGTCTTTTTTTTTCATTATAAAATGACATCCCAACCCTTAAAATAAACTAAAAAAATACCAATATGCATTAAATTATGGACTGCAATATGAACTTTGCAGTCTATATTTCACTGCAATATGAACTTTGCACTCCATATTTCACTGCAATGTGAACTTTGCAGTCGATATTTTTAGTGCAAAGTTCATATTGCAGTCCATATTTTACTGCAATGTGAACTTTGCAGTCCATATTTTCAGTGCAAAGTTCATATTGCAGTCCATATTTCACTGCAATATGAACTTTGCAGTCCATATTTTTTGTGCAAATTTCATAAAAATGGGTAATTTAGGTAATACATAACATGTTTTTATTAATTAAATGATATTTAAATTTATTCAAATACATTCATTTAAAATATAAAACAAAATTTGCCTCTTACACTAATTACCAATTAAAAATAGGCCATTCATTCAAAAAAATATTAGTCATTGAATTTTTGGTAAAAATCAATGTATAATAAAACATTCTACCTAATTTCTAGAAATAATCAATACACATATATATATATATATATATATAATAGTATATATATAAAATATAGAGTCCCTATCTCATACGAATTACTATTCACGGACCATCCGTACGGATTGGTCCGTTTGGCACTCTTTCCGATAGAATTTTTTGATGAAATTTTGTGGGGATGTTCTTCATCGTGTGTAGAACATCTCCACCAAATTTCATCAAAAAATTCAACCGGGAAGTAGGTTAACTACATGATTGAAAAATATTAAAGTCTTGTTAAAATCTAATAGTATATATATATAAAT
The DNA here is from genome assembly GCA_021464415.1 of Lonicera japonica. NCBI lineage: Eukaryota > Viridiplantae > Streptophyta > Magnoliopsida > Dipsacales > Caprifoliaceae > Lonicera > Lonicera japonica. The sequence goes on from CM038465.1 coordinate 54,751,120, forward strand.
ATTAAGCAATAAATATAAATACACGTGACAACTAAATATAAATAATTAGGGGCAATTAAAAAAAAGGGCTTATTAGTGAAAGATTTTCACACTAAAGCCAAGGAATAATTTTTTTTTAAATAAAGGGCCTATTTTTTTATTTTATTGATAATATGACATGTGTCTTTTTTTCTCATTATAAAATGACATCCCAACCCTTAAAATAAACTAAAAAAATACCAATATGCTTTAAATTATGGACTGCAATATGAACTTTGCAGTCTATATTTCACTGCAATATGAACTTTGCACTCCATATTTCACTGCAATGTGAACTTTGCAGTCGATATTTTTAGTGCAAAGTTCATATTGCAGTCCATATTTTACTGCAATGTGAACTTTGCAGTCCATATTTTCAGTGCAAAGTTCATATTGCAGTCCATATTTCACTGCAATATGAACTTTGCAGATCATATTTTACTGCAATATGAACTTTGCAGTCCATATTTTTTGTGCAAATTTCATAAAAATGGGTAATTTAGGTAATACATAACATGTTTTTATTAATTAAATGATATTTAAATTTTTTCAAATACATTCATTTAAAATATAAAACAAAATATGCCTCTTACACTAATTACCAATTAAAAATAGGCCCTTCATTCAAAAAAATATTAGTCATTAATTTTTGGTAAAAATCAATGTATAATAAGCCATTCTACCTAATTTCTAGAAATAATTAATACACATATATATATAATAGTATATATATAAAATATAGAGTCCGTATCTCATACGGATTACTATTCACGGATCATCCGTACGGATTGATCCGTTTGGCACTCTTTCCGATGGAATGTTTTTATGAAATTTTGTGGGGATGTTCTTCATCGTGTGTAGAACATCTCCACCAAATTTCATCAAAAAATTCAACCGGGAAGTAGGTTAACTACATGATTGAAAAATATTGGATTTTATATATCTATTTCTGGACCAGTTTTTTTCAATCATATAGTTAACCTACTTCCCGGTTGAATTTTTTGATGCAATTTGGTGGAGATGTTCTACACACGATGAAGAACATCCCCACAAAATTTCATCAAAAGAATTCCATCGGGAAGAGTGCCAAACGGACCAATCCGTACAGATGGTCTGTGAATAGTAATCCGCATGAGATATTTGCCCATAAAATATAATAGTATATATATAAATATAATGTAATAAATAATATTACACATGGCAGCTAAAGACCTTTGTGAATATTTAATACAATAAATTTTCTCACTCCTCTCATTTTATATATATATATATATATATTTGACAGCAAAAGAGGAAATATATTAATTCAAATCAACCGAAATTACATCGAAAATAAACTCCAGGCAGGACTCAACCCACACCGTAAGACCAAACAAAGAATGAGAAGCCCTCGCCATAGAGTGAGCCGCTACATTCGCTGACCTTTTCACAAAGCCCACATGACACTGATCAAGAGCTACTAATATAGCCTTACAATCATCGATAACTAAACCAACAAAAGATATATCCGACACATTATTACTCAATGCATTAGCAACAATTTGCGAATCGGTTTCAATAATAACACGCGCCAAATTCTGAGATTTCATCCAGCTCAAAACTTCTCGCAGCGCAATAACCTCAGCCAATAACGGAGAAAACCAACCTGGAATGATACTAGAAATAGCAGCAACAAATGCACCATTGGAATTACGCAACACACCACCGAACCCCATCTTAAATGGATCAGAAAATATGGCAGCCTCAAGGTTGCACTTTAAAAAGCCAACCGGAGGTTTACTCCAACGATCAGCCCCCTCACTCAAACCAGCAGCAGTTGGGGCAAAATTACTGCCAGGAACCAGTACGCTAAAGTTAGCAGCAGGCACAACAGATTGGACAGAAGCCCATTCGGCCAGCACCAACGAGGCCCGGTTAACCACAGCAGCTGCTGCTGGCAAAGACGCGCCATCCTACACAAGCTTGTTTCTAGATCCATAAACTTCACAGGATAACAACAATAAATTCAATTTGGCTCCTTGTACATTGACGCTTAACACTATTCCACCACTGTGGAAAGGAATCAGCATAACACACCACCTGCTCCAGCTCCCCAACTTCCCAAACCTGACGAATGACCGGGCACAAGACCAGCGAATGAACAGTAGTCTCCGGTTCAGAATTACAGTAGGGGCACAAAGTATCAATATCAACTTTACGGGCCGCAAGAGCAACCTGAGTCGGAAGAAAACCTGCAAGCGCACGCCAAAGAAAATTACAAACTTTTAGGGGAATTTTTAGAGACCAAATAAAATTCCAATCAGTGACAGCCGTAGCAAGAACCGGCTGATATTTCATACTCAACACACGATAGCTGGATTTAACACTATAATGGCCTTTAGATTCCCAAATCTAATACCAAAAGTCTGCTCTAGGGCTGCAGGGAAGCGGAATTGCTAAGATTTCTTCACAATCTCTTTCATCAAACAAGTCCCCAATGAGATTAGCATCCCATTCTAACAAACCCGGCTTCATAAGACCATCCACCGTAACCTCCTCCAAACCCTCCTGCATCAACGTCTCGACGCAAGGTTTCAATTCGTTATTTAACCAAGGCATGTTCCAGATACGAGTCTCCGCCCCATTCCTAATACGCCGAATACACCCCATAGAAATCAACTATTGGCTAGCCAGAATACTCCTCCAAATATAACTAGGATTTGTACCCAACGTTGCATTCAGAAAATCAGAATTTTGATAATAACGAGCCTTAAAAATCTTAGCGCATAAATAGTCGAGAAATAACAATAATTGCCAAGCTTGCTTAGCTAACAGCGCGATATTAAACTGACGAACTTTACGAAACCCAATGCCCCCATGAACCTTCTTATAACAGAGTTTATCCCAACTATGCCACCGAATACTATGAGCCCCCATCATTCTTCCTACCCCACCAGAAAACTATTCATCATCCTTTTAATCTCTGCACAAAGCGAGACCGAAAGTAAAAACACACTCATCATATAGCTTGGAATAGCTTGAATAACAAATTTAAGGAGGATTTCTTTACCTGCTCTATATAGGTTTTTATTACGCCACCCAAACATACGTATCCACGCCTTCTCTTTAACAAAGGCAAACACAACCGACCTCTTCCTCCCAATTAACGAAGGCGCACCCAAATATTTACCATGATTATCATACACCTGAACACCCAAAGAGCTGCAAATATTTTGCTTAACCACGTTATTAATATTAGAGCTAAAAAGAATAGAAGATTTCGCAAAATTAACCATTTGCCCCGAAGCTTTTTCATAACTATTTAAACAATTTTTAACCACCTCACATTCTAATTGAGTAGCTTGAAAAAATAAGAAGCTGTCATCCGCAAAAAAAAAGATGAGAAACTTCAGGCGCAGTACGAGTCACTCTACACCCATGAATCATCCCTTTACAACATCTATCATGCAAGATAGACGATAATCCCTCCGCACAAATAATAAACATGTAAGGTGGTAGAGGATCTCCTTGGCGCAGACCCCTAGAAGGAACAATCGGTCCAATTTCCTTTCCCTCCCACCTAACAAAATACTTCGCCGAAGAGACGAATAACATAACAATTGTAGACATCCCGATCCGTGACCCCCGCAAGAACCCTAACAACCTTCTAGAAGTACAGTTCTTGGGGCCCGGGACCCACCCGAGCACCTAAAACTCCCCCGAAAGAGTTTATTGGCCAACAAACCTGTTTTTAAGAGGGATTATCGTGTGACAGATCCAAATGTCGCGCGACAATCTCCCTTGTGTGGCACGACAAACCCCTCTGATCTAGACCATCCACTCTCTGACACATCAGTCTGTCAGAGACATCACTTCAGCCGTTTGTCGCGCGACATTGCTTAACATGTCGCGCGACACTTGACCTTTCTGGATAAATGTCGCGCGACAATCCTCCCCGAGCACTATAAATAGGCCAACACCCCCAAGGGTTCAGGGACAGCAACTTGGGATCTAAGAATTCTAAGTTTTAAATCTGATTTTCTAGTCTTTCGTCAAGTATTTTCTATTGTCGTCTTATTTCTGAAGAATTATCGAACCTATTCTCGACACTCGACGTATCCTGCTTCTGGAATCGAATTCTCAGAAATATCTAAAGAAAGAGAAGACTATTATCGCCGGAGATCTGTCTGCCGTATTATATTTTATTTCTTATTAATTATTCTCGTCGGGAAGGTAAAGAAAGTCTCTTATAGTATTTAAAATTAGATATTTGTGTACTTATTTTACTTCTGTTGTTCTGTCCACTTTTTATTTGAATAAACTTATTGCCAAGTTATAAGATAGTTTACTGTTTTCAAACTAAAAACCCTAATAAAATTATTTGCAAAAGCCATAAAAGTAAATATATTATCATCCGGATAAATTCTGTTTTCAAAACCCGGATCGATAAAACTTACTTAGGAATTAAAATTCAACATATCCTGTCTTTTTCATAGACTGCGACGTGTCTGATAAAACTCCCCTCAAAAGAGTTCTAAATTTCATATTAAATTAGTCCCGACATAAGATCCGAACTCTTTCAAAGTAATCAAAACTCGAGAAAACCGTCATTATCTGATAAAATAATACAGAAAACTTTTTCTTAAAGATAAAAAGCTTTTGTCATTTGTATTTACGTTTTTCAAAATGAAACATCGGATCTTGGAACATAAAGGTTTTCATCTCTTTCCTCTAAAAATTAGGGGTTTTCATTCGGGAAGTAGTAAACTGTCAGTAAAAGCATCCAAGTTTTTCAACATAGAATAAACATATAAAACACCGAAAGGGCGGAACGGGTGCTTAACTCCGTCCCCATCCGTAACATAGTTTTCGAACCCTATAGAATTCTGGTTTCGCAGACAAACGTGTAAAGAAAGGCTTGTCTATAGTCTTTCCTCTTACACGACCCTTTCTGTCCGTTTTTTTGTAAAACGTACTGGCGACTCTGAACGAACCCTCTTGCATTTAGAAATAGGATAGACGAACACCCGATATGAATTATCAACACCAAAAGAAGCAAATGAAACGACGAAATCCGTTTCGACGTTTCAGACGCCCAACAACGGGAACGAGACCCGGGGGTCGCATTTGCGGATTCTCACAACAATATTAACCCATTTCTCAGCGAACCCTAACTTCTTCATCATAGCTTCCAAAAAAATCCATTCAACCCTATCATATGCTTTAGACATATTAATTTTAAGGGATGAGAGCCCCACTTTACCCTGATTTTTTCTGTGAAGATAATGACCAATCTCGAAGCCTATCAGGGCATTATCTGTAATCAACTGGCCCGGAATAAAAGCACTTTGGGAGTCTGAAATAACAGAATCAAGAACCCCCTTCAATCTATTGGCTATCATTTTCGTCATAATTTTAACAATCACATTGCACAGAGATATCGGCCTTAAATCCGTAATTTTATCAGGCTTTTTAGTCTTAGGGATAAGCACAATTAAAGTACCATTCAACCAAGAAGGCAATTCACAGTTATTTAAACAATGAAGACAAGCTTTAGTTACCTCTTTGCCAATGTTCGACCAATACGATTGATAGAAACCGGGGTTAAACCCGTTCGGCCCCGGGCTTTTATTTGGGTGCATCGACCTCATCGCTCCCTCCACTTCAGCAGCGGTAAACGGCTGACAAAGCCGATCTTTTTGTAATGCCGTAACCCTACAAGGTACCGTGCCCAACACCTCCTGCAAGTCTGACCCACGCGAACAAAACAAATCCCCAAAATATTCTATGATTAGCTTTTCCAGCCCGTTACCCCAAGAGCACCGTCTATTCTGATCATCCAGCAGGTACGAAAAACTATTCTTTCGCTTCCTCGCCGAAGCATAAGCGTGAAAGAATTTAGAGTTAGTGTCTCCGGATTCCAGCCAAAACACCTTGGACCGCTGCCTCCAATAAACAGCCTGTTGTCGTAATATGCTATGTAGTTTCTCTTTCTCAGCAATAACCTCACATTGCGACCGGTCATCGCGGAGTCCTAATAGCCATGTGCTACGACTATGACAATCTCCAATTTCAGCACGAAATTGTTGACGAATGGACTCACCCCAAACTTGAAGCGCTTACGCACAATTGGACAGTCTCTCTTTAATTTGAATCCCCGCTACACTATTCCAGCTGTGCGTAATAATCTCTCGGCAACTAGGCTCGATTCTCCAAGCATTCTCAAAGTGAAAAACCCTTTTGTACCCAGGCATCTTCTCAGTGTAATGAAGAAATAAAGCCGAGTGGTCCGACGAGGCCACCGGCAAGTTAAGTATTTCAGCAGTTGAAAATAACGAGGACCATTCACTTGACGCAAAAGCTCTATCTAGTCACTCCTCCACAAAATTTCTTTCCCCCATTCCTTTCTCCCAAGTGAAAAAGTGTCCTCGAATACCCAAATCCAATAACCCGCAATCTGAAACCGTTTCTCGGAACCCATTAATTAAAAATATCGGATGAGGGGCCCCACCTATTTTCTCAGACCGCGAAAGAATATCATTAAAATCACCTATGCAACACCACGGCAATGACGATCTTTGAGCTAGCAACCGTAACAAGTCCCACAAATTCTTTCTTCTGCCATGTTCCAGAAACCCATAAAAACCAGTTAATCGCCATTGAATAACACCAGGAAACGAAATACTAACATCAATAAAGTTCTTCGAGTAACCCAGCAATTGGGCTGAATCAGCTTGCCGCCACATAAAAGCTAATCCGCCGCTATTATTAGTACATGGACCAAAGCACATCCCCGGATAGTTTATTTTAACTTGGACCCGTTCCACCTTGAACTGAGGCACCTTCACTTCCATTAAAAAAATAAAATATGGCTATACTTGGACACAAGGTCCAAAAACTCAAGAACTATCTTCGGATTGCCCAATCCTCGATAGTTCCAGCTAAGGGTTGTCATAATGCCCGGCGAGCTTGGACACCCAAGCCTGCCTCCACATCATTTTTTGAACTGTGCACATTTGTCTCCATTGGATCATCATCACCTGCTTCTGCTTGACCCAATGCCTCCTGGCCCAATTCCTTTCTTCTTCTTTTCGAATCTGAAATGACCATCACACCAGGCCCATCAATCAGGCCTATACCAGATAAGCCATTCGTTTCATACCCGATTACCGCGCTAGCTGACAACTCAGAACCCCTTTATGTGTTTTGGTGCGTAACACCTCTACAGGTGACAATCAAAATACTGGTGTTTCCTTTGTTTTTTTCGTGAATACCTTGCATATCCTCACTCACGCTATCAATAGGATTATTCCCTGTTCCTTGGAATAAGGGATTGAAGGGACCTAAATCAAACCACTTGCTAAAAACTCTAGTTTAAGGACTTTGCAAATAAGTTCTAGTTATAGATCCCAAAAAACTACAAGAAGAAGTTAGGTACATATATATATATTATCATTACTATTATTACTTAGAGGTATTATTGTCAAAATAATGTACAATTTTAAAATCTTAATAATATAACTTCTCAAAGTAGTAATATACTCTGGTAAAAAGAATGTTGCTTTAGTGATATGGCTTACCTTATTAATAAGTGATAATTAGTAGAGAGAAAAGAAGACAAAAAAGGCCAAAAGATTATTAATTTTAGACTTCATTCAATCCTTACGACAATATTCTATATATCCGTTGTGTATTCGATGTTTTGCAGGAATGGCAGAATTATTGTTCGAAAGAATCGAAAACTTCGATCATTGAAGTCTAATAATTAATTTACTAATTTTTCGGTGTTCTTTCTTTCAAACCTATATTTCCCAACAATTTTTAGACAATAGTTCTTTATAATAGAGAGTTCATCGATAGGTACTCTATCCAAGTCATGAATCAAGACTTCATCCGACTAGACCGCTTTGATGGAGAAAACTTCACAAGGTGGCAAAATAAGATGAAATTCTTTCTTACTACATTTCATATTGCCTATCTTTTCGAGACGATCTATGTAATAACAAAAGAGAAGTGAGATGATCCCAAAGAATTAAAAGACGAGAAAGAGGGCAAAGATGCCAGGGTACACTATAAAAAAAGAAAAGAAAAAGGATTTGTGACTTTTCATTTTGCTGAATTTATGACTGCCATTGGCTATCACAACGTTTGTAATCATTAATGGCAGTCACAATGATCAAAAAGTTATATATTTAATTATTGGTGACTACTAATGGCAGTCAAAAAGCTTTTAAGTTCTTGACCATTAATCTTTGTGACTCATTGTGGGTCACAAAGTTAAAAACAAATTATGACTATATTTTGTGACCGTTAAAAGTTGTCATATGTTTTCTATAAATGGCGTAGTTTGGAAGGATGTACAAATAAATCATAAAAAATCCCTAAATGACTCAAATGACTCTCACTCTCACTCTCACTCTCACTATCACTATCACTATCACTCACTCACCATTGTTACTCTTACTCTCTTCACGATCCACCACCGTCGTTTCTCGTTTTTCCTTCTCCATATCTTCATGAATCCACCACTAACCCACCATCTACTCACTGACTTATTTATCTCATCTCTATCTAAGGTAAGACTCTAGGGTTTGGTTTAGGGATTTGTATATTTTTTGTTTGATTTTATGCATTTCCACAACTTAGGGCTTTCTTCTTTTTAGTTAATCATATATTTGTTGGTTTCATTTAGGGCTTCCAACTCTATAGCGAATCCACCTAAGGGTGTGATTCAAGTCTTGTTAATATACAATGATGATTCTACGCCAGATGCAATGCAGTGCCTTCTTTGTTGGTTTCATTTAGCTAACCATACACACGATGGGTGTTCAACTCATATAGATTAAATTTTGAAAAAAATAATAATAACAATAATGTGTGAACCTTCTTATAAGCATATTTTATTTTGTTTTTATGGAAAAGAAGGTTAATTATTATTGATGGTAACTTTTTTATTTTATACTGATGTAAATTGAATCTCAATGTCTTCCATGGATTAAGGGATTACCTTTGCATTTGGCGTAGAGGATATGTTGTCATCGTAGATTACCAAGTCCAGTGGAGTGAATCTCCCGTAGTTTAGGGCTCCCTTGTCGGCCATAGGATGTTGTATGTGTTTGGGTACAAAGCAATTGGAAGTAGCAGGTAGATCAAGAGGTGTGTTTCCATAAATATCCTTCTCAATTATTAAGCTTCTAATTGTCGTTGGAAACTCTTCTAAGAGGTATTCAATCACATCCTTCTGCTCATGCTCCATAGCAACATGAAGCAAATTCCTCCCTTTCAAATTCACATTTTCGAAACAAGTTGGACAGATATATTACCTGCATTTGCTGCAACCAAAAGTGCATTATTACCTCCATCATCACATCGTCGGTCGCCAAATGATTCGTCCACAGATAACAATTCGTTTACCACGTTTGTAAAACCAAGATGTGCAGCATAATATATTGGTAATTTGGAAGAATCATCTTTCTCCACATTAAATATCTTTCCGCCACTCCAATATTTTTCTGACATATAATCTGAAAAAATACATATATAATGGTTATATATATAATTGCGAAAATATCCTATTTCGGATGTATTGTGTCCACTACATAATAAATTTTTTTCTCTTAAATATACTTGAAAATCAAACACCACTAAAGCAAATATCCATATTGGTCAAAGTTAAAACCATTCCGGAAATATGAAATTACCCGTTAAGATAATGGCCAATGTGCTTAGATGGAGTTATTAAAAATTTCCCCCCTTAGAGTTTATCCATTTTTGCACTTTCGTCCATGAAGTTTATTTTGCATAACACTCGTCCTTAAAGTTTGCTTCCATTTTCACTTTAGTCCAAAAACTCCACTCGTCGTTAGCTTTTTGGATGAAAAATACCACGTGTGTTGCACTTAGGCATTGTAGCGAGGTAAAATGGTCCAGACACTATAATGCTCCAATTCCCAACTCATTTTGCCATAATTAAAGCCTATAATGGAACAAAACGCTTTAATTTGTTCATTTTTTCTCTCTGCTATTTTCAACTCTATGCTTTGATTTTGCCCTAATTTGGTCTTTAGATAAACATATATGAGAGTATTATTGTGGCTTATCCATTTTACCCCACTACAGTGTCCACGTGCAAAGTATATGTTCTTTTCTGTCCAAAAACTTACCAGCATGTTGAGTTTCGGACTAAAGTGAAAACAAAAACAAACTTTAAGGATGAACATTATATAAAATATATTTCATAAATGAAAGTACAAAAGCGGGTAAACTTTAAGGATAAATTATTAATAACTTGCCTACTAATTAATTGGATTGGATTGCAAAAAGAGTGGGTTATAACGAGTTGACTTGTATCTTTATTCTTGTTATGTATTAGTAACATCATAAATTATGGTGTGATCAATTTTTCTTTTTCCAAAACAATCACATACTAAAATTTGTTTTTAGACTTAGGGTTTTCAAGATCCATTTCAAAGCGAAAACATAGACTGATTCAACTCAATTTTATAGGATTTTTTGGTTTGAATTGAATCCAAATTTTAATAAACCAAAATAATTATTTGAATGGTTTTGGTTTTACAAATCTCATAAACCAATCCAAACCAAACAGATTATTTTAAATGTTTCGTTTTAATATTGCCACATGTCAAAATATAATTTGAGGTCGATCATCACCACAAGACAATAAGCCAACTTTCCTTCATTCTTAATTTATGTGTGCTTTTCATTCTCTTCTTATATTTATTGTAGGTAACTTTGAATCTCCATGAAAACCTACAGGTGGCCACTCCTATGAGTACTTCTATAAATATATATATATATATATATATATTTTATATATAACTTATATATTTGATTGGAATATACAAACAGAGTGGATTAGGAACTGATCCAATCCAATATTTTGAATTGAACTCGATCTATTGGATTATTCAAATGTACGTGTTGGTTTGGATTGAATTGGATCCTAAAGACTGGCATCGGATTGAATTAAATGCAGCTTCAAATCCACATCGCAAATACTGTAAATATTGTGAAGCAGTATTTGTTTCAGGGGCCACATCCTTTAAATTTTAATCAAGCGGACTCCGATCTTTAAAAATTTGTGTGGAGAAACTTTTGACAAAAAAATACAAAATAAAAATAAACCCTTAACCTAAAGTCACAGTAAGTGGATGAAGCTAGGAAAAAAAATGAAAAAAATGCAGCTTTGAAGCCGGCACAAAAATATGTTAAATATCGAATTTCATACCTCTGCAATTGCAAGTCACGGCTCCGTGTAAAGTTGTTCTACCGTTTGGGTCACCGTAAGCCGGATCTTTACAAGCTTTTACAATAACATCCACCAAATCCTCTGCTAGCAGCCAGGTATAATAGAGTCTCCCTCCACGTGCTTCTATATTCGTCGGTGCTCTGATCATCTTCCTCAAGTAACATGCTCACCACTTGCACATCTTCCTCAAGTAGTATGCACCGGATGCAAGATGAAGGATGGTATTCCCTTTTAGGGTGGATAGTTGAGGTACCTTGTTAGCTGATTGGTTTTTGGTTTGCGCAAGAATCACTTCGATATTGCCCGTAATGGCAGAGCATTGTAAAGGCTCTTATTCATTCACTACACCAGAAATGATCTTAAGAGACTAACTTTTTTCTGTTAGTCGCTTAAACACTTTTTAAGCGACTAACATTACAACATGTCGCTTAAGTATACTTAAGCGACTACACTTAAGAGACTATAGTTAATTAGTCGCTTAGGACACTCTTAAGCGACAATACTTCAGCGACCGCACTTTGTTAGTCGCCTAAGAGACCTTATGCGACTACACTTAAGAGACTCACCTATGTTTGTCGCCTAAGAGATCTTATGCGACTACACTTAAGAGACTCACCTATGTTTGTCGCTTAAGAAACCTTAAGCGACTACACTTAAGAGACTCACCTATGTTCGTCACTTAAGAGATCTTAAGCGACTAAGATCCATATGTTAGTCGCTTAAAAGCTTCCACCGACAGTTTTTAAGTCAAAGTCAAAGGACTTTGACCCGATTTCTTAAGAGACTGACTTTGCGCATTGTTAGTCGCTTAAGATATTACTTATGCGACTGACAATGCATTATCAGTCGCTTAAGTTTCTGTTTTTTTAGTTAAGTACAAAGCCTTTTCTCATAATGCATTTTGGTTGGATTATACATTTTGGTCGGAGCAGAAGCGATTTTGAGGTGCAAATCACCATTTCCATCACCAAAGGCTTTGTTCTTACTTTGTATTTGATCTGTAGGTTGGTATAATCTCTCTTATTCATTTCAATTTGTTATTAAATTTTGTGTTCATAGTAGATAGGTTGAACTAATTAATGTTAAAAATGTAGTTGTAATGTACAAAATCTAGTTTTAGTGTTAGTTTAAATATATATATATATATATATAATGTATAATACTATATACATAATATTAAAATTAATTATATACATAATTAGTGTATATATTAGTGTATATACTATATACCCTAATTATGTATATACTATATTATGTATACACTAATTATGTATAATACTATATACCCTAATTATGTATATACTATATTATGTATACACTAATTATGTATAATACTATATTAACACTAATTATGTATATACTCTATTATGTATACACTAATTATGTATAATACTATATCCATAATATTTATATTTAATATTGTGTGTTAATATAGTATTATACATAATATTATCTATAAAAATATTTATTAAAAAATTATATTAATATATAAAAGAAAATTATATAAAATATTATTTTTTATAATAAATAAGTTTTTTTATATATATAGATATTTACATAATTATGTATATATTTATATATATAATATTAACATTAATTATATATATATATATATTAATATAATTTTCTAATAAATATTTTTGTATATAATATTATGTATAATTCTATCTTTACACACAATATTATATATAAATATTATGTATATAGTATTATACATAATTAGTCACGACATAATATAGTATATACATAATTAGTGTATATAGTATATACACTAATTATATATAATTAATTTTAATATTATATATGTATATATTATATATGTATAGATATATACATAATTATATATATAATAATATATTAACCCTAATTATATATATACTTAGTGTATAATAAATATTTATATATAATATTATATACATAATATTTATATTTAATATTGTGTTTAAATATAGTATTATACATAATATTATATATGAAAATATTTATTAGAAAATTATATCAATATATAAAAGAAAATTATATAATATAAATTTTTATAATAAATAAAATATATATATATAATTGTGTATATATCTTTCGTGAATAAATATTAGGGAACATGGATAAGAGTTGGATGCAGTGCTGCAGAGGTTCGGACCCATTCATTATGGGAGTACTCAAATTCTTGGAGTTTTTAGTACAAAATACTAATGAACCGACCGGATTGTATAAGTGTCCCTGTACAAAGTGTCGCAACCATAAACGTCGGCTTAATGTGAACGAGATGTACAAGCACTTGACTAGTAATGGTATTATGGAGGAGTATACTATATGGGACCAACACGGTGAAGCTTCAAACATACCTTCGTTATGGGAACAAAGGGAGGTATATCGATCTACAAAATTTGGCTTCTTCTAGTAGTAGTGTCGATCCTTCCATAAGCCCAACTATGAATATCCTAGGCGATGCTTTTCCATTTCGTGAATTTTGCAATACAACTTTTGTTGATGGTGTAAATGACATTAATATTGGAGTTCATGTTGACCCTATTGCCAAAGCTGCGATGGACAAATATAACAGGCTTTTAATAGAAGCACAGACTCCATTGTACGAGGGTAGTAATGAGACTGTGTTAGGTTCTATTCTTAAATCGATGCAGATCAAACTAAAGCGTAGAATGTCAGACAAATGTTACGATGAATGGTCTCGGCTCGGAAAAAATCTATTACCTCCCGGAAACAAGTACCCTGAATCATACGCACAAGTAAAAAAGACCTTAAAGAACATCGGTATGGGTTACGAGGTCATCCATGCATGCTAATATGGCTGCTTCTTGTTTTACAAAGAGGGTGCAAAGCTGCAAGAATGTCCTATTTGCAAAGAGTCAAGATGGATACTTTATGAGGACGGTAAACGGATTCCCAGGAAGACGGTTCGTTACTTCCCTTTGACACCGAGGTAGCAGCGTCTATACATGTCTCCATACACTGCAAAGGAAATGCGGTGGCACGGGGAAAGGATTGTAGATCCTGATTATCTCAGACACCCTGCAGATGGGGAAGCATGGCAAGATTTTGACAGGTCACATCCTGAATTTGCGTATGACTTTAGAAATGTACGCCTTGGTCTAGCAACTGACGGGTTCAGTCCTTTTGGAGCTACTGCTCTGTCCCACAGCACTTGGCCTATTGTTGTGATGCCTTACAATTTACCTCCTTCAATGTGTATGAAGAAAGAATTTAATATACTAGTCATGTTAATATCAGGTCCCAAGTCTCCGGGAAAGTGTCTCAATGTGTTTATGAGACCGTTAATCGATGAGCTGAAGCTGTTGTGGGATACGGGAGTTTTGACTTGGGATCGACATAAGAATGAGCCATTCTGGATGAAAGCAGCAGTGATGTGGACCATTAGCGACTTTCCAGGATTAGGGATGTTGGGAGGCATTCAGACTAAAGGGTACAAGGCATGTCCTATATGTTTGGATGATATTGATGCAACCTATAGTAATTCCAGGATGTCGTACCAGGGTGCACGAAGATGGTTATGTGAGGATCACCGTATGCGGACTGAAGCAAATAGGTTTAATGGGAAGGCCGAGTTCAGATCTGCCCCAAAAACTCGGTCTGCGAATGAAGTTTTCGAAGCCACCATCTCTCATCGATACCCTGTTGTTAGTATTATTACTAAATAAATAATATTTCTATTATTATTATTATTATTATTAAATAAATAAATATATATATAATTTTTTTCAGAATTTTTTATTTTTCACTTAAGTGACTGATATTGATCAACTTCCGTCGCTTAAATTATTCTTAAGTGACTAATTATATACATCTGTCGCTTAAGAATTTTTGAAATAATATTTTTTAGAATTTTTTATTTTCACTTGAGTGACTGACATTGATCAACTTTAGTCGCTTAAGTAATACTTAAGCGACTGATTATATATCTCTGTCGCTTAAGAATTAAAAAAAATATCTTTTTAAATTTTTTTATTTTCACTTAAGTGACTGATATTGATCAACTTCGGTCGCTTAAATGATTTTAAAGAGACTAATTATATACATTTGTTGCTTAAGAATTTTTAAAATAATATTTTTTAGAATTTTTTATTTTCACTTACGGGACTGACATTGAGCAACTTTAGTCGCTTAAGTAATACTCTGAAGCGACTGATTATATATATCCGTCTCTTAAGAATTTAATAAAAAAAATTATCTTTTTAATTTTTTTTTTATTTTCTCTTAAGTGACTGACATTGTTCAAATTGTGTCGCTTAAATAGTTCTTAAGAGACTGATTATATATCTGTCGCTTAAAATTTCTTTTTTTTTCCAGCCAAATATTTAGCGGGATTCTTCCCTCGCTATGTCAAAATTTCATCACGCCCAAATCTAAAATTACAACTCTCATTATCTCACTTCTCTCAAAACTCACTCTCATTCTCAGATCTCAAGACCAACAGAACTCTCATCTCTCACTCTTACATCACTTCCTCATAGAACTACACCGCGGCACCACCACCACCGACTCCATCTCAAAACCCCTCACTCTCACTCTCACTCTCACATCTCCACGCACTCTGGCCTCAAGTTAGATTTCGTTTTGCTGCTCTTTGTCTCGTCTCAAACACACGCACGGTATTTCACCACTGCCCTCTTTGTCTCGCGCGGCCGATTCACCATCACCACCGGCTGTGCCTCTTAAGCCCTAACATAGCAACACGAGTAAGCCCTAAAACTTCATTTTATTGATTTTCTGTGGGTATTATACATGATTTGGTTATATATATATGTATGTCTGCGGGTATTGATTTTTTGTGGGTATTAACATGATTTGGTATTATATTGATTTTCTGTGGGTATTAACATGATTTGGTATTATATTGATTTTATGTGGGTATTATACATGATTTGATATTATATTGATTTATTTATTAATAAAAAGAGGGGGAGAAATCAGGTTATGGGAGATTTGTGTATAAACAGAGATGAAGATTTTCTGTGAGCAAACGAAGTAGGGAGATGCTTCTGTGAGCAAACGAAATAGTTGTACAGCAGATTTTTTTTGTTCTTTATCCAAAATCGTAGATCTTTCCTTGTTTATTGAGTGTTGTGTAGCACCGACCTGTTCCGATTTTTCTAACTTTATATAATTATGACTTATTATTACTAGAATAAGATGTCAGGTTGGAATTATTAACCACAATGGTTAATACTTGCACAAAATAATTTCCTAGGTAAAAATCGAAAAAATGAATTCATTTAAAGGATTTTTGAGTTAATCAAATAGTATTCAACATCTTGTTTGGATTTTAAACAGATTGATTTTCTAGTAAGAGGTTTTGTTTTCAATATACACTAATACCACTTTCAAGTTTATTATATCTGAACTATGTCCCATAAGTAGAATGCAAGTGCAATAGTTCACTCAAAAGTAATAAGTCCCCTGTAGCTTGGAAACATGACATAGTTATGGCACTTTAGAAAATTTTGTTAAATACTATTTTTTTTTCTGGATCCCAAACTACCTAAGGCATATTAGGATTAGAGACACCTTGGCATATTTCAACCAGTAATTCCCGAGTGATTGGATAATTCAAATAAGTAGAGAAATAATTAAAGATATTAACCATTTAAGGAAAAATAATATTTGGAGCTTCTTGTATGATTATGTGACCTATGCCTTCATGGATGACTGAAATGCGTAAAGAATTACAACTGTTGAAACTATAACAGATAATCTCGTGCACAATTTGGCATTTTATATAGTTCCGTCTTAAAATGCGATACAGATACTTTAGTCTCTAAGTTGTACCCAGCAACCTTTATGTCTAAAATAGTTCTCTCTCCATTTTATTAATGAAATTAATTCTCTTGTCCAAAGAATAAAGGGTTTACACAGCTAGTCTTAAATTCTCAATTAAGTTGTCATATATGCCGAGATTCAATCTTCTAGAGAGCTCTTCCAATACTTCTATTTTGCATTGGTAATTGCTAATTTCCTTTTCCCTTTTGAAACGTTTAACCAGAATTTATCCACTCCAAATGAGTCTCGAACATGAAATCTGCTAAATTCAGGCAGTCACCTTCATTGCTAAGCTAACCCACTCGCTTTGGATTTGCTAATGGTTAATACTTGCAAGTGTTTTCCTTCTTATGACAAAGAGCTGTCATTTGTAAGTTTAACGAGTGACTTTGAACAACTGACCATATATTCTGAAATACCATAACCTATAATTTAATAGGAAAGAAGCAATCTGTAGATAAATACAAACATAGATACCAATAACACAACAAAAATCTTAGGTGAACATGCCAAGTTAGAGAGTCATAACTGTTTCAAGAGACCTCCAAAACAAACTCAATATCTAGAATCGCCACATATATGTGAAGAAAATTATTTTACTTACACCAATCCCAAGCTCTGTTATAGTTTTTACGAGCCTAGAACGAATTTCACAACCATATTTTAAATGAGTGTCAATTGAATAGGTGGAATAACATAGAAGTTCAATGGCGCCTAAACTATAGAAGGGAGGGGGTGTTTAGTGAACTCCTTTATTTTCCCTAATTTTTTGTACTTCATTGATCTGTTTGTTCAATCTTGAAGCTAGCATTCACTGTTGTTTTGCTTTTCATAAAGTCTTGAAAGTGCCATATGTTTTTTTTTGGGAAATATTCACAAGTGTCATTTTGGATGTTGCAGATTACTATATATACTGAAATAACATGCCAAAAGCACTATGATTTTGCATTCACATTTAATACATAAAAATTCACATGCATGTTCTATACATGGACGGACCGAGAACTAGACAAATAAATAGGCTGGAGTGGGCTAGACGAGTTATTTTTTCTTCGGAGCAAAAATACAAATAATATATTTTTCTTTTTGTTGGAATGTTATGTAACTATTAACATTGATCAAAAAAGGGAACCATCAGAAACCAAAAGTTATCCAACTTACCCCTAGAGTGTAGTCAGCAATTAGACTGCTCTCAACTCCCTCCATTGTTGTTGCCTAAAAATAAAAATTATTATTACTGCATTTAATCTAGTAGGAAGTAAATTAATTGCATGGTCCATTACAACACACTGCAATATAATTTACCTTCATGAACAGGTCATCCTCGGCTTCTGGGAAAATTCCTACATTCTTCTCCATCTGTGCTAGCTCGATTATGGGGTTCTATAATTTAATTAATCGTGGGGTCCATAATTAGTTGTAAGAAATAAAAAAATGTTGTACTCAGAAATAAATAGATGATATAGTACTTTATAAAGGTAGAATTAGCAGGATTTTATTAAAGTACCGTATTGAGATCCAACCCCCTAGCAGCTTGCCGAGAAATCTACGGTTTCTTTCATGGTCATTTCTCCTACATGAACGTCATTTTGACTAATGTAAGCCGATGTCTTCTGTGGCACAAATTCTTTGAGTCCGTGTCCTTTCTAATTCAAATTACAAGTTAGAGCCAGTTTGTAGTAATTGAACTCATGCAGTCATAGTCATAGACTAGTAAATAACAAACTAACCTTTAAGCTAGGGTCCAATTTTCCAGCTAGAGCCAATAAAATAATTGTTTTCCCAGAGGATGGTGGGCCCAATAGAAGTGCCATCTTATTAAACAAAGTAATTAATTAAAAGTTATATATATATATAGATAAATAGATACAATAATTGTATTGAATATTCTTTGAGAAATGTTATTGTAACTTATGAGAGTTACCTTTATGGTTTTACAACACCAGATGCATATTTAAGAATTGTTAGTTTCGTTGTTTCGGTCAATTTGAAAATGTTATGTAACACTTAGCACACACTTCCCCTCCTACTATTCAACTCTTCATTTTTCGTGCCTAATTCTTAATTAATTACTTCAAACGTCATTTCAAAGTATTAATATTATGTATATGTGACTAATTTTGAATACATATATAGTAATTGGAAATGGAATATTAATTAGCGTATTTGTCAAGAATTGAAGAAGAAAATAATTATGAGTGAATGATGATGTATATATGTGGCGCGGGGGAAGTTAGGATCCTGCCCATTCAAATTCGGCGGCACTTTTTTCTTTTAACCTTTGAATTTATATTATTTGATTGATTAACATATATACCAGTACACATCATATGATCTATGTCCATATGCATATATGCTATTTTCTTCTGTGATATTAATTGTCATTCAAGATATTTAATATACATAAGAACTTTTTCAGGATTTGACGATGCCTCCGAAGCCGAGTCGTAAATCCAAGAAACTAAGTCAAATCGAGGACAACAATGAGCTGCGATTGTCCTTGATGCAACGATCTATACTAGCGCCACAGCCTCTGCCACTCGTTCCATTGACGGAGATGTCTCCACCACCACCACCACCAACATTTGAGATCCGGGACCTTCCATTGAGGTCATCTGCCACCGCCACCGGTCCTGCCACCGATACTGCCACCGGCCCTGCTGCCGATACTGCCACCGGCCCTGCCGCTAATATGGCCAACGCATCTGCCACAGCGTCTACCACCGCCAGCAACGCCAGCACTAGTACTTCCGTTGTTCGCAGCATTCGCTGCAGGGACTTAGATTTAAATGTTTCAGGTATAGGTTATAAATTTTTAAAACTACTTGCTTTATAATACATGGTGATTATATTAACCTTGTGTCATTTTGTGTAGGTACGTCAGCCTCCAAGAAGAGGAGGGGTCCTGTGATCGGCGCTAAGACCCAGCAAATGGTTAGAGTTAGCGGAAAGATCGTTGTTGAGTACTCTGATGAGCACAGGGGGCCGGCGATTGAGGCGATTCACAGCCTCATTTCACATGACATAGGCAGTTGTGTGCGAGACAGAGTACCTATGCTGGCCGAGACATATGCGGAGCTGCCCAAGGACCATAAGCATATCGTGTACGATTACCTCTCAGTAAGAGCAACTAAATGACTTTCACTATTCATTTACAACTTAATTACTATTTTTTTCACTGTTCATTTATGAATAAATGGCTTCCCTTGCAACTTGAATGCACATTTTCGCATTTAGAACATTACGCATGTGTAAAATGAAAAGCTTATTTAGAACATTACGCATTTACAACATTACGCATGTGTAAATGACTTTCACTGTTAATTTACATTTTTTAATTCTAAATGCTTTTTAGTATTGATGATAGTAATTAGATATTTCATGTCAAACTAAGGTTCTTACTTTATTTTCCAGAATGTGATAAATGAAAAGCTTATTTCTTTAATCCTAATTTGAGATTAAGGGGCTATATGTTTTTTCTAACATACTTTTAATTATTTAAGTTATTTAAATTTTCACTTGTGTGCTCATGAGAAGAATTAATGTACCAGATCAACGAAGCACTCGCTCGGTGTGATTATTTCTCTTATTCAAACACAGGTTTACTGGATAAATAATATAAATAAATTGTTAGAGAAAAAAAATGATAAATTATAATATATGTAGACTATGCCTTAAACAATTGAACATTGCAAGTGCTTTTCATATAATGACCTTCCTTTTGCTCCTTAAAGAATAATTTTGTAAATTGCCAGTTACTTTGTTAGAAAACATTGATAGCATGGCTTTGAAAGATATAAATTTAGGAATGAAGCTATCATGCTGTTGCTACTTAAGCAAATACAATTGCCATTTTTTGCAGGTCAACTATATCATCCCTCTTGATGATAACCGGTTGTTCGACTTTATTCAAGATGCTGCAGCCGAGCGTTACAAGCAATGGAAAAGCGACTGCAAGAGACATTTCGAGACCTATGGGGAGGACCTCCCTCTTGAGTTCCTTCATCGGCCGGAGCGGTGGCAGTACTTATTGCAACACTTTAAAGACCCCGTTTTTGTGGTAATGTCCTATCTTATCTCTTTATATTAGTTTTCTATTTCTTTCTCTCCATTACAAGAAAATAGTGATTACTCGACAAAAATTATTTGTCGGTAAAAACCTATTTTTAACGGGTAAAGTTTTCTGCCAACAAAAGACGTTTGTCGAGCACTTTGTCTGTAAAAGCATGTCTAGAAAGACTTGAGCCGACAAAAAAATATTTTTCGTCCGCTGTGTTTTTTTCCGACCAAAACTTTTCAACAAAAGAAAAGTTATGAATTAATAAGAAAGTCATACATACACATACACACACATATATATATTAAACCACAATACATTGCCAAAAGTTATATAATGCATCCATAAAAAGTATATTGATTAAGCATATTGGAAAAGAGTAGTAGTCTAGTATCTAAACTCTTCACAGAATACAAATAAGGTTCAAATAAAAAAGGTGTCTGCCAAGCATTTTGAGTCATCCTCTTCTTCACCCAAATATTGATCTGAATTTCTCCTGACTGTGTATCCAAGTGGGCATGAGCTAGCATGATGTCCATACAGCCTCTTTGCCTAGTTAACCTTGTTACTGTTCAATTGTATCAATAAAAATAATAATAATAAATAAAAATTTCATTAGTGACATCATAGAAATAATTAAAGAAGGAATATTAACCAAAACTGCCGAACAAGAGCTCAAAAAATAGTGCACTAAATGGTCTCAAACTAGCAGCGAATAACAAACATAGCAACCCTCAAACACCCAGAAAATTCAGGCAAAAATCAATTATAAAACATAGTATGTTCAATCTCCAAAATTGATCACAAGATAGCCTATCAATAGCATCAATACAAGCCCTTAAAATAATGTAATTTTCCCCCCAAAGTGCAGCAATACAAAATACAAAACCAATGCATAGAGGCAACAAAAATGCACTAAGAATAATACTTATAACAACAACAAAACTAGAGCAAATTACTCTTCTTTTTTTTATAAGAAACAAAGCCAATCTTATTAAACAAAAAGCAGGAGAAAACAGTGCCCTGGGTGTATATTCATGGTCAAATCTCAATGAATATGGGACTTAAATAGGCACCAAATCCAATTCAATTTAGACCCAAATTATTATATATAGGTAGTTTATAAAGGGACTGATAACTAATCTTATTGGCTCTAAAAAAAGAATTTTTTTATTTTAGCAATCAATTGGTGCTAATTACTATATCTTTAAATTTATTTAGAATAAATAAAATGTTTGGAAAAATTTAAAAATAAAACTAAAGTAGATTAGAGTAGTTGGACCTAGACCTCTTAGAACAGGATCAATATCTGTAATCTAAGTAGCTGAGTTGAACAAATTGACTTAATATTGTATTATCTGAATGGTCTATACTTTAAAACTTTTAAAGGGAATTCTTTAGGAAGATGGTGATAATCATAAATCATACTGCTAGGTTTGTTGTGCCAAGTTGTATATCTTAATTTTATATAATAATGTAGCTGATATATGTCATATTTCTTATCAGAGTGTGACTTTGATCTATTACTCGATTGGAAGGAATAGATCGATTCTACTTCTAAAGATAATCTTAGTATGTTTGTAAGTTATCCATATTATTTCAGATAGTCTATATAATATTGTCTTACTCAAATTTCATTGAATCAAGGGCAAGGTGAATCAAGGACAAGGGGTGGAATGGGTTATATTGAACTGATCTTAACACTAAATAAATAACTCACCAATAAATTTGCAAGTAGAGTTTAGCCCAAGTTCTTAAAACTAATATGGCTCAATCATTGGTTATCACCATCTTTTGCTAGTTCACAATTACACAAAATAATAAAATAGATTAAATTCCAACCACAATGTTGCAATTCATTCAACAAAAATATAAATTAACAAATAGCATGTATTATTCAAACAACTTTACTGCTCAATTTACACACTTGATTCCATTTATTCTGAATTCCTAAATTTATGAAATAATAGCCCTAAATCATATCTATGCTAGATCCAATTTTAGACACAATTTCATAATTCATTCATCGGTCATTAAAATAAATCTTTGCTAGATCCAATTTCATCAACAAATTCACAATTCATTCATCAATCGTTAAAATGAACAAAAAGTATATTCAAATAATATACTAATGCACATAATGTATATTTTCTTGTATTTCTCTTTGTATTATTTATATTTTGGAATATGTTATACAATTAATAATGTATATTTGTTTGTAAATGGTAAAATTTCTTATAGGCCTTATGCGAGAAAATGAAGAAAATTAGGCGGTCAGATAAAAAGAAAGATCATTGTTCGGGGACGACTCCATTCTTCTTTAGGGCGAAGAAGCACGAGCTCACAGGAGCATCCGCCCCTCATGTCGAAGCTTATGCGGAAGCATATAAGAAGAACAACCCTGAAACAGTGGTAAGATTTAGAGGTGGGTTCGGTTCGGTAACCGAACCGAATGATACAATACCGATCCGAACCGAATATTTCGGTAATGCGAAAACCATAACCGATCCCGTACCGAATTAAAGTCGGTAACCGATGTTACTGTGAGAATCCGCAAATGCGACCCCCGGGTCTCGGCCCCTGGTTCTGGGAGTCTGAAACATCGGAAAGGATTCCGTTGTTCCATTTGCTTCTATGTGTTGATAATTCATATCGGGTGTCCCTCTATCCTATTTCTAGATGCAAGAGGGTTCGTTCAGAGTCGCCAGTACGTTTTACGAGAAAACGGACAAAATAGTCGTGTAAGAGGAAAGGCTACAGGTAAGCCTTTCTTTACACGTTTGTCTACGAAACCAGGATTCTATAGGGTTCGGGAACTATATTACGGTTTGGGAAGGTGTTAAGCACCCATTCCGCCCTTTCGGTCTCTAGTGGTTTTATATGTTTACTCTATGTTGGAAAACTTGGATGCTTTTACTGATATTCTACTGCTTTCTGGAAATAACTAATGAAAACCTGATTTTCGAGCGCGTTAGGAATCTACCACAACTATGTCGCCACTTCGCTTACTAGGACGGGGATCGACCTGCCCGGTCAGGTCGCGGGGTGCGGGGCAGCGCCCCGTTAGAAAAATCGAGTTTTAAAACAAGTCTACAATAAAACTAATATACAAATATCTTATTTAATTACTAGAAGAGACTTTAGTTACCTTCCCGACGATATATATAAGAATAAGAGAGAGAAAATATAATACGGCAGAGAAGACCTCCGGCGAATATTAGCTTTTCCTCTTAGAAATATTTCCAGCGGTCTGACTCTAGAAGGTGGTACACCGGGTGCCAAGATTAGATCCGAGACTCTTGCGGAAATAAATGTTATCGCAGATGCTTCCGGAGAAGGCTTAAAGATTAGAAAATATCAGAGAGAATAAGGAATTTTAGTATAGAAATTGTGGCGAGAAGTTGCCGTCTAGAACCCATGGGGGTGTTGGCCTATTTATACTGCTCGGGAGAGATTGTCGCGCGACATTTCCTTAAAAAAGGAGAATGTCGCGCGACATTGTGATATGTCGCGCGACATACGGGAATGTCGCGCGACAAACGGCTGAAGTGATGGTTCTGACAGATTGATGTGTCAGAAAGTGGTTGGTCTGGTGCAGAGGGGGAATGTCGTGCGACATAGTGGAATTGTCGCGCGACATATCAGGGATTGTCGCGCGACAATGTGATATGTCGTGCGACAATCTCTCTAAAAAACAAGTTTGTCGGGCGACAAACCCTCCTAGTGTAGTACCGGGTCCTCGGGTGGGTCCCGGACCCAAAATAGTAGTTCTCGGAGGTCGTTAGGGTTCTTGCGGGGGTCACGGATCGGGGTGTCTACAGTTACGCTAACCGAAATTTCGGTTTGGTATAAATACAATTTCAGTGGCACGGGGAAAATTCTACATTTCTTAATTTGGGCAACTAAGCAAATTATGTATATGTTAACCAACCACACACAGCCACACACATTTACATTTATACACACATTGACACACGCACACAAAGGCACAAAGCAATTAAAAGAGATTGTTGCCAGCCCACACACATCAGCAGACCCGCACACACAGCACACACAGCAGCACACATTAGTGCACAAAGAAGCACACAGCAGCGCACACAGAGCAGCGCACAGCAGCGCACATAGTAGCACACAGCAGCACACAAAGCACTACAGCAGCAGACGTACAGTGGTGGGAGAGAGCGGAGCAGAGGAGAGACTGAGAGACTGAGAGCAAAACAATTCACAGTTAAACACTTAAACTATGAACTGAAGTCTGTCATGTGAGGTGAAGGAAATTAGGAATGGGCTTCTTTTTTTTTTAAATTTCGGTTCGGTTCGGTTTTACCGAACCTTCTAGCCAACTTACTGTTTTTTACCATTTTAATTTCGGTAACCGACATTCGGTTACCATTAAAGGTCGGTTCGGTTCGGTTCGGTATTTTTTATGCATTAGTTTGGTTTTCGATTTTTCAATAAAAAATGCCAGCCCTAGTAAGATTCTCTATCTATCTGTGATAATGATACGACTTTCATTTAATGATAGAGTTATTGGATTAATTATTACTGAATTATTGTTTGCAGGAAAAAATGAGAGCTAGGGTGACGGCTCTCGAAGAAGAACAAAGAGCCGAACACCCTTTGCGCGAGGAAGGTGAGGACGAAACGATGATTGCTCTCCCACTTGCAACACAAGTGAGTGTTATTGAGGGAGAGATTGGCGCGACGAGAGGGACGACGATTTCCGGCTTGGGAAGATCAGGCCGAAAGTTACCTAAGGAGAGAGGTGGAGCACGGGTGACTGCTTCTGAGTCGATCTTAGCGGAGAAAGTGAAGTCTCAGGAGGAGAAACTTAAGTTTCAGGATGAGCAAATTAAGTCTCAGAAGGAAGAACTCAAGGCAGCGAAAGAATGCATTCGCGAGCTTCAGGGACAATTCGCAGATATTCATGACATGGTGTGGCAGCTTAAGGAGACTCGTGAGGGGGCGACTGGTTCGAATACCAGTTAGAGATAATTTGTACTTTAGCAACTTTTGTTATTAGACTTGTATTTTTTGTTAACAAGTTTTTAACATTGTCAGTGAATTACATTTAATGTTTATATGTTGTTTGTGAATTATACACTCGAATTTGTGTTGATTTTCTCTATGAACACTTGTTATTGAAATCATATTGGTTTGAATTGTAAATGTGAATTGGTTTGAATTGCAATGTTAGCAATGAATTGGTTTAAATTGCAGGTGAACATATTTTGAATTGCAGGTTTAATAAACCTGTAGGGTACTAGAATAAAAAATGGCTGTGGAATGGTATTTATTCACTTAAGCGACTAACATAGCAATTGTCAGTCGCTTAAGTGAACAGCTTAAGCGACTGATAAGACTTTGTTAGTCTCTTAAGTGATCCACTTTAAGAGACTGAGACTGCCTACTAGTCGCTTAGGTTGGACCAGCTTAAGCGACTGAAAAAGACATTGTTAGTCACTTAAGATAGGCCAGCTCAAGCGACTGACAAAGCCATTGTTAGTCGCTTAAGCTAGGACAGCTTAAGCAACTGACAAAGCCATTGTTAGTCGCTTAAAATGGCCCAGCTTAAGGGACTGACCAAGACATTGTTAGTCGCTTAAGTTAGTTTAGCTTAAGTGACTAAACTATTTGCTTTAGTCGCCTAAGCCTTAAGTGACAGAGATTGAGTCCGTGGCTTAAGAGTTTCTTAAGCGACAGACCTATATTTCTCAGTCGCCTAAGAACTACAGCCACTTGATTTATGCGACAACACTTAAGTGACTGACAGTTAGTCGCTTAAGTCTTAAGAGACGGAGAAGAGGTCTTAAGCGACTGTGAAAGTCAGTCTCTTAAGACCTGTTATCAGGTAGTGATTTTATCCATTGGCTTTGTA
Source organism: Lonicera japonica (assembly GCA_021464415.1). Lineage (NCBI taxonomy): Eukaryota > Viridiplantae > Streptophyta > Magnoliopsida > Dipsacales > Caprifoliaceae > Lonicera > Lonicera japonica. Next base: position 54,778,114 of record CM038465.1, read on the forward strand.
TTAGTCACTAAAATAAACACTCCCTTCCACTAATTTAAATACTATAACTACATGTGGGCCGGACTTTTAACTTTTTTTTCTTATTATTCTTTCATTCCTTGCCACCACGTACAGTTAATTATACTTCTTTTGTTATCTTGACTTTATTAAAATATTATACCTTCATTTGATTTCTTGTATCTTTGCTACATTTTAGGCCACTACATTATTTGCATGTAAAACATCAAATGCAGATTTACGAGTTTATCAATCACTTTGTGGAATTAGAAACAAAGCAGATTCACTCGATTTTTTAGTATTTTTATCAAACCGTTGTAAATTTCTTTTTTTATTCCAAATTTTCAAATATTATAAGTATAAATATTTTTGATAAATTTTGGTTTTTAAAGAACTTGGATAATTTTAGATCCAAAGTTACAAGATTTTAAACACTATATATACGATGATGTGAATATTAACTACTAAAATATATAACTGAATGTCAAGATCATCTAGCAATGTACATATAAAACTTGTTGACTAGAAATCAATATTATTTGTATTTTTATATTAGCTAAATCAATAATTGTATACAATTATTTCGATCACTTTAGATAGGGCATGGTTATTATAACATTTCAAATAAGTTCTTTAACAATCTAATATGATCTTTAATGATAGTTTTCTTATTTTATTAGAGACATTTTACCTATATTTCCAGTCAAATTTAGAGTGTTGCAAAATTCATTTAGAATGGTAATAATTACACACACGGGCTGGACTTTAACTTTCTTTCTTTTTTTCTTTGCCATGACACAATTAATTATACTTTTCTTTTTTGGACTGAATTTATACTTTGCTTTGAGGATAGTGGCTTTTGCATGACTTGACTTTATGCAAATATATATTATTATTCTTTGCCTCCTTAATTTGGCTTTCCCTGTATACTCGATATCTTTTTAGGCCATTCCATATCATAATCAAAATTAGAAGTTCAATATTAAATTTATCAATTTAACAAGTCAAAGTTGACATTAGACACTCGATTTTTAAGTATATTTAGTATTTTGATAATTTCCGATATTTCTTTCATTCTTCAAGTACTATAAATATAAATATTTAAAGATATTTTTAATTAATTTTAGTTTCTGATAACTTGGGATAGTATTGAATTCGTAAGACGGAGTGAACAATCAAAAAAATATGACCGTTCAAGACCCCCTATTAGTGTAAGTATAAAATCTACTGAAAATGAAAATAAATCTCTAATTTGTAAGTTTTAAAATCCTTGTATCATAATATTAGCTAATTAAGAATTTGTGTATACATACTCCTAGGTAATGTTGGTGTTGTTTTGATAACTTTGGATATCATTTTTTCGGTTATATTGGTTGGTTTTTTTTTTTTGAAATTACACTTTTTTGTGTTTTCAGTATGTAAATAAGTATCTTTTGTTTTCATTTGGAAAAAACTGAAACCAAATTAAACCAATTTTTTTCATTATTTTCAGTACATAAACATTTGATACGAAAGCCGTATGTAATAATAATTTGGTCGGTTTTAATAAGACTTTATTGAATGACACCCAGAATTCGATTTAACTGATAAGAAAGAAAACATTCGATTTTGCCTCAAAGATCCAATTTAGGTGGGCCTACTTATGCTTTAAAGCCAGACGGCTTGGACATGCCTTTGCAGTTTGGACTTCCCATTTATTCCAAAAAAAAAAAAAAAAATTACACCTAAAATCATAATTGAGGTAGAACTCATTTTAATTATCTAAAGTTGAACCACATATTATTATTAATTGTATAATGCTGGTAATGAGATTTGAATTGTTAATGTAGTTAAGGTGCAATAGTTCTTATAAGTACCATATGAAACTACTTGATATTATTTTTAGATAAGAAATTCCGTGAACTATTTGACATTGGCACTTTAGATAGGCTAGGACTCTTAGCACTCTATAAATCAACTAACATTATAATACGATCATGTGACTAGTTTTTTTAAAAGAAGCTTATGTCTCTGAAAAATCATGATACTAGAGCGTTATTTTATTAAAATAAAGAGGTAAAGCGAGTCTGAAAAGCCCAAACACGGGGAGGGGGGGGGGGGGGGGGGCACAACGAAAAAGGAATGGGATATGGATCGTACCTCCATGGGAAAGGAACAAAAACATAAACAAAAAGAAACCAATGGGCTTAAAAGACAAACCCATTAAAACTATGCAAACCAGAACACAAAAGACTACTAGCAAAAGAAAAATATACTCCCTCCATCCCAAATTGCTGGTCCATTTTAGGAAATCGAACTTATTAAGGACCCAACATCATCATTGCACTTTTTGCTTAATTTACATTGACTTTCCCTTATTACCCTTTTCTTTATTCAAAACTTTTACTTGAAAAGTGAAAGTACCAAAGGGCAAAATAGGTATATATTTATTTTTTATGAAAAGTGGACATTTATTTTGGGACATCCAAAAAAGGAAAAAGGGACCAGCAATTTGGGACGAAGGGAGTAATATAGTAAGCGGACAACTAATGGAATATAAATATATAATTAGAAAGAAAGTATGTGTCTTTCTCCTCTAAAGTGACCGTTTGAGTGAGAGTTAAATCCCACCATAAGGAGTCTCTTGATGCAGCCCTATGGACGTGATAAAATCTACTACAACATTGCCCTCTTTGTAGATATGAGAGTAATAAAATTGCATGCCAAAGAGAAGCTGCTTCCAGTTGTCCCTTTTCGTGGCAACACGCCAAGGAGGCCTAGAACAGGAGGACTATAAGTATTGAAACCCCCCCCCCCCCAATCAAATCAAGCTCAATCCAGAGCTTGCGCCATCCACGCCGATGAGCAAACTCAATACCCTGATTAAGAGTTGAGATTTTTGGAAAGAATGCCGTACTGATCCTAACAGATTAAGCAATATGCACCAATAATGAACCCCCCCCCCCCCCAAGATCTCTAAAAATGCCCTCAACTACAGCTCTACTTGGGGTGCCCTGAGCCATGCCATCCGTATTCACCTTCACCCACCCCAATCTAAAGTGGAAGCCAACAAACCGAGGTAAATAAAGGGGCACAACAAGGTATGACCTACACACCAAGACCACAAAGGATAGAAATATCTAACGTAGCATAACTAATGTGACCCTTAGCAATGACTGAGACCTTACGCAGCTAGCTTATCATGGAGGTTATGTAATGATGAAAGGTGAACTGTCCCTCTTGAAAAATCTGCATATTACGAGGATGATAAATGAAAACGCACGTATATAACACTGCAGCCGCCTATAACTGAAAAATTTGAGGACGAAATTACCGGCAAGAAACAAATAGCCACATATCCATAATAGTGTCAAATGTTCAAAACGGGACCACAAAGAACCTACAAACAACTCGCCAAGCCTTCACCGCAAAAGGGCAAGTAAGAAAGAAATGCGATATATACTCTAAATTATTCTCACATATAGGGTATTTATTAGCCATGGGGCGATCGTATGTCTGTAATAAGTTCTGAGTAGGTAGACATCCATGCCATAATCACCACACAAAGGTGAAATACATAGAGGGATGTGTAGCCCACACAAGTCACTATTCTAAGAAACCAGAACAATTGGCCAAAAAAAGTGAGAAAGACGGGTGTCCAATACATTATAGTAAGGCCAAATTATATATCATCAACATCACAAATTGGAAGAGGAACCTTTCTTATGTTGTTAGCAATATCCATATGACTAGCTACAACTAAACAATTGAGATTATCTAGCAATGTTTAAAAAGCTTATTGGCAGGTAATCAATCATTTATAAGTATAAAAATTATTTGTATTGTTTTATATCAGCTTAATTTGTTATTTTTGAATATAATAATTCAATTATATTAGATAGGGTATGACTCTCAGCACTCTAAATAAATCTTTTAACAATCCAATATAATTTTTAGTGACAATTTTCTTATATTTTTAGGAACCCTTTATTTATATTTGACTCAGTCTTAAATTTTTATTTATTCTTAGGCCTTCTATGTGTGAGACGATATTTAACTTTTATTTATTCTTTACTATGACAATTAATTGTGTACTTTTTTTGTGAGGGTCACTTGACTTGATTGACTTTACTTAAAATGTATATTTTTTATACTTTGCCTCCTTTGGCTTCCAGCATCTTCACGACCTTTTCTAAGCCACTCCATTGCTAGAAGATGTAGCAGTTTATAGTTTAACTTGAAGCTTCTCAAGCGTACACTATGACAAATATAGTTTTGTTTCTGTTTATTACGATTATTTGTCGAGTATTCTTAAATACCCCACCTAAACATTTTTCTCACCCCAATTATGGGAATCATTTGACACACCCCACTATATTTTGTAAATTTTGTAAACTCACGCCACCTTTATTTCTCATACCAAATAGAGCATAACAAAACTACTAAAATCAACTTTAAATATTTACTAATTACATACCATGAAATCTATTTCTACTCTAAAAAGGAAGCTATTTCTTTCGATTCAACCCACAATAATAACAAAACACAAAATTCCTGATCCACAGAATTTGTAGGTTAAAAAAGATGTAGAACAAAAAAATGGAAATTAAAGGACCCAAAATACCTTAGAGTCTTATTAAATTAACTGTGGAAAAACATAAAACATTGATTGGATTATGGTTTACAAAGTGGGAATCCATATTGCCCCTCTCTCTAAAAATTCATGAAATTGAAAATTTATATAAACTGAATACATAAAATTATGTATAGAGTAAACTACCCTAATGGCCCTTGAACTATTGGGTCAGTGTCACTTTGGCCACTAAACTAAAAAACGCGCCACTTTAGCCCTTGAACTATTAGCGAGTGTCACTTTAGCTTTTCCGTCCACAATTTCCGTTAAGTTGGACGGAAATGGAGGGTATTTTTTCCATTTTAATTTTTTTTCTTTTTTTAAGTAAATTTAATTAATTTTTTTATTAAAAAATATTATAAAAATATAAAATAAAAGAAGAAATATAGAAAGAAAGAAAGAAACAGAAAAGAAAAAAAAGAAAAGAGAGAGAGAGAGAGAGAGAGAGAGAGAGAGAGAGAGAGAGACTCCCGTCCTCTCCCCACAGCCATCATCTCAGGCCACCTCCTCCATTCCGGTGGTGGGTGGAATTTCTTAGAAAATTGGGGCTTTTTATTTCAATTTATTTAGATTTGTGATCTAATGGTGATGGTGGTAATGTATGTATTTATGTATTTGTATGAGAGAGAAAAATGGGGGGTTTTAGAGAAAGATGTGTTATGTGTGTATGTATATATTTGGGTCGAAAATAGCTGGGTCAAAAATTTTTTTATATATGGTGGCTGGATCGGAGATATGTGTGTGGTGGCTGGGTCGAAAATGGTAGTCGGAGGAGAGGATATAGAAGGAAGAGGAAGATGAGAGGATGAGTAGAGGGAGGGAGATTTTGGGTCTGTTTTAAAGAATAGAAGGAAAGGGTTTTGAAGAAGAAGAGAAGAAACGAAGACAACCTTTGGGGAGAGAGAGATCTTCGTTGGCCGGTGCCGGTGCCGGAGAACATTTCTTTGAAGAACATTTTTTCTATTTTGCCTCAATATAATTTGTAGGGAGAAATGGGGTTGATGGGGGTAGATATATATGGTGGTACTGGTGGTGGTGGTGGTGGTGATAGAGGGGTATAGATGGCGGTGGTGGAGGTGGTGAGAGAGGATGGTTGGAGATGAGGGGTGGAGAGGGGATGGTCGAAGATGAGGGGATGGTCGAAGATGAGGGGATGGTGACTGAGGGCTCTTATTTATTTAATTTTTTTAATATTTTTTAATAAAAAAATTAATTAAATTTACTTAAAAAAAATTTGAGATGGCAAAAATATCCTCCATTTCCGTCCAACTTAACGGAAATTGGGGACGGAAGGGCCAAAGTGACACTCGCTAATAATTCAAGGGCTAAAGTGGCGCGTTTTTTAGTTTAGTGGCCAAAGTGATACTAACCCAATATTTCAAGGGCCATTAGGGTAGTTTACTCTTATGTATATGTATAGTTCGTATATATACTTATGTATGTATAGAATCTATGTGGTCTCTCTCTCTCTCTAGAATTTCATAAAATTGAACATTTATGTGAATTGCATATGCATGTGCATACATTTATTAATTAATGTTGTTCCTTTGCTTTACCAATAAACATTTGATCAATATCTCAATGGAGAAACATTAGATAATTGACTATAGAGGTGAAAGATTTGGAGTTGAAAAGGATGAAGATGAAGATAGATTGGGGCATGTGTGGCTTAAAATATTAGATATTTTCTATTAAATTTAAAACTTTAGGTAAGGTAAAAAGAATAATTATGTGGGTGCATTTAAGATAACCCTTATTTATTGCGAAAATTGCCAAACTTTTCATTGCCCACCATTTTACCATGGTAAACCGATTTTAAAATTTTGCTACATTTAATTGGCAAGGCTCTCCCAAGTGAAAAAGAAATACTAAATCTCTAAGCTCATATTTTAAAACTAGTGAATAAAATTCTTGAAATATCATTGTGCGCATATATCCATCGTACATGCTTCATGTCTAATAATAAAAGCAACAAAGAGGTTTCTAACAAAATAAAGGCACAAAAAGAAAAAGTGGCTTGTTTAATCTTTAAGATATATATATATATATGATAGCTGCAATACGCAAAGGTTAAAGATTCCGCTTTATAAAAATAGGGGCATACATATAACAATTGATAAAATATTACAAATTAAAGCAAAAATATTAAGCTTTAATTTGTGTACCCTCTATAATACATTATAATTTGATGGATTCAAGTTTGTATAGTGCTATCACTGCTGACATTAATTTAAAAAACACAAGCGAAATACAGTGCTTCACTAACTTCCCAATTTGGTCAACATGAAGTTATGAAACTCATTTTCTCTCTTAATCAACAGTTATTACTTGAATGCAATGAAAAAGACGAGTACGCACTTCACCTAGCCGCCAGGGGTGGGTACTCGTATATAGTGCGAGAACTCATCAACTGTACAAAAGAAACACATCCTGGTTCAGAGATAATGAAAACAGCGACTACATAGTGGAACGGGCTAAGGATAAGATCATGAAGTCTAAGTTAAATAATTATTATATATTTTGTTTTGTGGTCCACATGAAAATTTTATTATAATTTCACTTTATAATAATTTAAGGGTGTGTTTGATTGGGAGTATTTTCCATGGAAAATACCCATTTTCCACTTGATTTGACAACTTAAGGTGTTTGATTGGCTTTTTTTTCCAGGCAATTCAATTGCCACTTTTGGCTCACACACTTACATTTTCCTTGTAAACAAGGAAAATATTTTCTTTGGGGGGGGCTAGTTTTTATTTTCCAGGCAATTGCACGGTTTTCGAGACAACATTTTACTCATTTTCTACACTAAAAATGCTATAACTTAAACTACAAAATTCAAAATTTAATAAAAATTTTATATTTAAAATCTACTCATCAAGATCAATTAAACAAGATCCATCATGACTAAAAAATTATGAAAAAAAAATACCCATAATTTTTTTCTACATTAAAAATGCCACAATACAACCAATATTTTCCGGTAGAAAATTAAGGCAATCAAACACATTTAATTACATTTTCCATGCAACTCAATTCTAGGCAATTCAATTACCTGGAACTTATTTTCTTTCCATGTAAATTCCATGCTTGCAATCAAACGCACCCTAAGACTCTTTAAAGGGAAATATAATAATTATGGTATTTTTCTTGAATTGATTGGAGGTTTTGAGTGGTTAATTACGGTTTCTTTGATGGGTAAGAGACAAACTTAACTACTCTCTCAAATTGGGGATTCTACTTGCCCAATATATATGTTATATATGTTGTTTATATTCCCATCAGTGTAATGACTTATAACCAGACATTTATACGTATCAAGATGAACACATAAAGTTCTTGATATCTTAAGAGAATGGTTAAGGGAGAGAAACACAAATTCATTAATTAAGGGTTTAAGCATTGAAGGGAAAATTCTAATTGATCAAGGTATGCTTTCGCTCAATTATTTATGATTTGATTATGTTATACAATGATTCTTGATTGATTTTTTAGGAATCGTTAAATTCCATAATCGCTGAAATGTGGTATTGGATGAAGTTTTGAATCATTTTATGTTTGTATTAAATTTGTTGTTTAAATTATGTGAACTTTTAAACTTTAAAATTGATAAAATAAAATTTATATTTCCGACTTGCCGACTCATGAAAATAAATTTTGTTGAAATTCAAAATAGTATTTTGCCATCGGTAATCGGTAATATGCGGATAACTTCACTACTTTACCATCATGTATCTATATTTATATATATATATATAGCATAATGAAACCTAGATGTTGATGACAAAAGGTTTCGAGGAAATACAACCAATCCAACTACACTAGGCTTTCTCATGAGGGAAGACAAACACCATATTTAAGTAAACAAATGAGCAATTAAAGAGCCCTCAAATATAGGCACAAAGTGTGTTTAAGTGATGTAGCTTTCAAGGGAAAATAAAACACACTTCTCACTCAATCACAAGATGTGACAATATTTGAAATAAACTTCTCTAATTTTATATGAATAGCATAGCCATCCATTCAATAGTGGTTGTTGAATAATATATGCTTATTTGAAGGGCTTTGTTTGTATATAAATGATTCAACTAGTCCTCATCATTCATGTCATGAAGAGTTTAAGTATCATTCATGTATTAAACATGTCCATTAATCACCAAAGAATTCAATATATGGCACAAGGAGGAAAATATATTAAAATGGAAGTTCCACGCTCTTTATGTTGTTTTAATCCATCAAATATTATTGAATATGATCAATATATGACAAGCATAATTATCTGACAACATTAGGCATAAAGCTTTGAAGGATTGAAAACTTAAGCATGTTTTCCTTTATAACAAACTCACCCCCTAACCTTAGCTAGGTGATTTACCCCTCTATAAAAGATGAATTCGTGGTACAAATAAAGAATAATCAACAAAACACTTGTATTAATTTATATGAGATGAGTTTATTACAAGTGAATGAGAATACAAGAAGAAAAATAAAGTTTCTCTCTCTAAAAGCTAATTTAATATTTCTCCTAATTCTCACGACTACAAAGATGCAATCTCTTTTTAAAGTTGTATATCTCCAAACTTGAACCTTGTTTTGTATTTATAGATGTCCCAAGGAGCTGGGGCGCAAGTGGTAAAAGGTGCAATGATAAGTTGTACATAAGTAGGCCAAGTGGCACTACACCAGAATGGCCCTTTTGTAACGGATATAATCCGTTAGGAAAAATGTTTCTAACACACAAAATCCGTTAGTATTTAGGCGTGGGAAACACTTTAGTAACGGATATATCCGTTACTAAAATTAGCCAAAATCCGTTACAAAAAATAATTTTATAACGGACTAAATGCATTGCTAATCCGTTAGTTATACTAATTTTAGTAACGGATTGAATCCGTGAAAACTACTGAACATCTGTTACAATTAGACGTAAAAATAATTAAATCTTTAATAGTTTGTAACGGAATAAATCCGTTACTGATGAGAAAACTGTTGCATATTTGTAACGGTCATAAGCCGTTACATAGCGTAAAATAATTAAAATAAAAAAAACTAACTTTTTATTTTATTTTTTGTCCATTGTCCCTATACAATACAATACAAATTCTTGTAGCTATAAATGCAACTAGTTTTAGCAGCACAGTTTGAGCGCACAATAAAAATTCCGACATAATGATCAAATGGTATTATACAAACCAATATTCATCCAAAAACCAATGAGCCAATATTCATCCAAAACTACGCCAATATTCTTACAAAAACATGTCCGTCCCCAAGTATAAGGTACCAAGATGTCCAACCATACATCAAACATACTAAAACCAAAATGACCAGGTCAAAATATAAAGTACCATCATATCCAAAAAAAATACTCAAAAGTGCACATAACAAAAATAAAAGTAAATTAGATATACTTCAACCAAGGCTCGAACAAATTATATAACTCCCAACAACATAGGCAGAGAAAATATCATTAGCACATTGAGGGAGCTTCCAATTGTAATTAGCCGCCTTACTTTGTGTATAAGATTTCGGAGAATGATAGATGGGAGCGGGGCTTATGGGCGTCGGTCCTCTACCCTGTAAATAAAATCAAAGGAGAGTAAATGCACTAATTTAATCACTTAAGAGTAGGATTTCTTTCCTAATTTATATAAAAGGAAAAGAAGGAATTTATATATATTTAGAGACAATAAGCACATTCAACATGTCCTAGCAGCACTACATAGATATGTACATATGTCAAGTACATGCATAAGTACAACTAACACTTTGACGTATTTAACTATATATATATATATCATTACATCGCCTTTATAAACCCCCAAGTTGGTGCTGGCCTTCTTTTACTTGTGACTACTAAGCTTTAAGCCCACTTCAAGAACCAACTTTGTGTGTCTATGGTATAGTTTGTTTTGCTTGATTACGATGCTTTTTACTTTATGTAAATATCACAAAGCATGCTAAACTTGATTAAGTTGATGTTGGTTGCTGCTACTAGGTTGTGTTCTGTATTTGGGTCGAAAAAGTTATTAAAACTCCATGAATTGTACATATTATAGCAGATTGGCGCAGTTGTACGAAAATAGTGATAATTAAATGTAGGAAACTCCGTTTTATGCACCGTAAATTGCATTTGAAACTAAATACATAGACCTTTCCAGAAATTTAAGATATAACGTCCAGGTATCAGCTAATTAATACAGTTTATTAGTTAAAGTTGGTACAAATCCAGGCTGGATTCTCAGGACAGCACTCACTATTTTGGTCATAACTCTTAGGATACTTGGAATTTTCTTTTCAAACCACTTCCCAATGAAACTAGACTTCAATACCTTTCTATCCATGGGTCATGATCTCAATTCGGAGTACGGATGATGAAGTTATGCTTGTTGGAAGTTGACTGCAAAATTCTGTAAACAGCTAGTTTGGATATAATGAATTATTTCAAGAATTTTGGGCATTTATCCTAAATTGATGTTTTTAAAAGTTGTGGATATATGTAACCAAAGTGTACGCAAACACTAATAATGAATTTGAACAAGTGGAAGCACAAATTACATAAATTAACAACAAATATCAATAATAGTGAAAATGAAAGAACATGAAATTGTACCTTTGATATATACCAATCTAATCTTCAATATCATCTATCCTCATCCATTCAATTGGTCGAAATCATAAACTAAATGTATAACAAAACATAAGAATTACCAAACTGAATAAAGACTTACGAGAACAATGGTAAAAGTCACACAAATTATGTTAAAAGAAAAGAGCAAAAAAAGTTGAACTTAAATAAACCATTACTTACCCATTTCATACAACAAACCCATGAAAGCTGTACTTTTAAACTAAATGTGATGACTCAAGAAAAAAGTATAATCGGATTGGCAAGCATAAAGTATCTATAAACTCCATCCTACACAACCCACAAAAAAATAAAAAATTAAATAAACACACACACATATATATAAGAGAATAAAACAAAATTTGGTTCATAAGCAAGCTTTCACATACCTTACAGTTGGTTTGTTGAAATTGAGGAACGAACTTTACTCCATGCCAGTTTACTACATAACTTCAGCATATCCCCAAAATCAGTAATGTTAACATGACTGTAGTACAAGCAATAAATAGAATTATAGTAAAAAAGGCTAAATAGTTTTAAAGAGTTCAAAAGGAAAAGACTTTCGCACATAAAGGGTAGTATTAGCAAATATGCAATGTAACCTATAAGTAGACATTTTTGTTGTGTAAAAGAATGAAGTATTATATATATATATATATAATATTAATGTGGAAAAAACGATAATGCTGTATTTGGAGGGACTCTAGGTTGTATTTGGGCAGTTGCAATAATGCTGAAATTAATAAATATTAAGAGAGAAATAATGGTGGTGGTAGTAGTAGTAACAGTAGCTGTAAAGACTTGTGGCTCTACTGTTTTACAGCATATGGCTTCCCACCAGATTAGGAATTGTCAAAAATTGTCTGCCTCTAACCAATCATCACTTAATGCCTTGTGGGTACTGGCTATATGTATATGTGTATGAATATTCACTCTTATCTTTTCCCATGTAAAGTCATTATAATGTAAACCCAAAATTATGCATTCTGTGGATTTCTTTTTGCTATTATTATTGTAATTAGATACTTTAAATTAAGTTTCAATTTTTGAGAACAGACAGAGTGTGTCTAATATTTATTTATGTGTTATATATATGTAACAGAAAATTTCTCAAATGGATCAGTCCGTAATGACCAAACCTTTCGTGCCATTTTCATCACTAAAAACATATTTCTAATGTTCTAGTAATGAAAAATCGTCACTAAAGGTCCCAGCCTCTACGGACCGGTCCAATAAGAAATGTATTCATTTATATATTATATTAGAATCATGTTCCACAAGTAGAACTATATATAATATGTGTTTGGTCCACTTGGCACAATAATACTCCATCTGTTCCAAATTAAAGGCCAGTTTGAATTTTACAAAATTTTAATAATATACTAATTTGAACACCCTATAATTTTGTCTAAGAAACATAAACTAATAAAGGAAGGTGTGAAGATGGCTTGGTCTAGGAGGTCAATATTGTTTTATTTTCCATACTAGAAGGAATATTCAATACGACATGCGCTAGAAATAATGCATGATGAGAAAAATATCATAAAGCACGTAGTGAGAACATATATTGATGTGAGTCACTTAAAAGATCAGGTAAATGCACGAAAGGATCTTTGTCTGTTGAAGGTGAAAAGGTCGTTATGGTTAGAGAACTATCCTAAAATTAGGAGAATTATATTGCCAACTAGAGCTTATATGTTATATGTGAACACCTCATTTTACGACCCTCGCAAGAATCCCAATCTCTACGGAAACAAGAAAGCATGCATGCACAAGCATTCTTAGATGCATACATACCATACACATGTGATACAAGTCAAAGAAGGAAGCTGAAAGGACCCCTAGATGAGAAGTTACGGAATTACAATAAACCGCCAAAATCGAAAACCGTCAAAACTTCTGAAAACTTGTGAAAGGAGAGTTAAGCATTTCTGATAATCCTTAAACTTTGAGGGTTGTTATACATTACCATAAGGAGTATCATACTCAAAAATTAGCTCGATCCGACGATCAAATATCTGAAAATTTAGAAAACCGAAAGTTCATTTCGGATAATCAAATATAACTTTCCTGAAGTCAAGATGAGCACTAATTTTTTCAGTATATAGGTATTGTTGTGGGGAAGAACATATCCAAAATTTAACTTTATCGGAGATGGAATCATCAAGAATTAATTCGTTTATCGTGCAAATTTAGTCGAAATGTCCTTCATAGCAATTAAAATAAATGGAGGCCTTTTCGAACTCTGATCGATCTCAAATTCGGATTCAAGCTAGAAAACATTTGGAGGGAAAACATATCCAAAATTCAGGAAAATCTAACGCCTAGAAGTTGACTTGTCGTACAAACAAGTGACCTTGTCTATAACAAATACCTTTCTTATACAGGAACAAACTTTTTGTACCAATCCGAGGAGACTAAGTCCTTCCCGAACTCCGATGTAACACATCCACCTTAATCTATAGGATAACACCCGTAATTAAGACATAGAGTGCTACTAACCTATCTTAGATTAACTAAAATAGGTATATATGTAAATATACAAAGAAAATTCAAACAGTAAATGTCATATGTGTCATTCAACCTTCAACAAGATATAAGATGATATTATTGTACATAAACACACATGCGTGCATGCAACTGTTTTACAAAACCAACTACGCAAGTTCAAAAATAATATACAACATTCTGGGCTAGCCGTGGCTTCCCGAGATAATATGTACAAAACAAAATAAATCTGTATCAGAGCCTTCTATATCGATCCCGAACCCGCCGCCTTATTAATGTCACACCTCCCCTGTGTATCTGTATCAGTTAGAAAACGGGGTGAGCTCACAGCTTAGTAGGGGGAAAAATATAGGGGATAACGTGTTTTGAAAAGCATAATCATTAATTTCGATAATAGTTTATACTTCAACCATCAATCCAAGTAAATATCATTGTTTCACAAAACTATGCATGCTCATGCATATGCAGGTTACCTCCCTTTGTGTCAACCATTAAGCCACGTCACCAAAATGGAATATGGGCCACCTTGCCAAGAGAATAATGATAATGATGACACCGTCTCATCATCTTACCAAGAGAACTGCCGAAGCTGAACCGAATCATAGTCATAATAATATTAATGCCAGTGGGCCTGAACGCCCCCAAGAGAATGAGTATCAAGATCATATAACATGAA